>JADDOH010012391.1:0-51811 GCA_016648135.1 Agrypnia vestita | reverse complement strand
TTCAGCCATTGCGATGAGCGCTTCCGATTATCGTACAGGATCCACTTTTCATCACAGGTAATGATTCGATTTAAAATCCCTTCATTATTGTGCCGGTTGCGTAATGCAACGCAGCAGTCAACGCGCGTTTGTTGATTTGCTTCACTCAATTCGTGAGGTACCCACCTTTCAAGCTTTTTCACCTTACCATTTGCTTCAAGTGGATTAAAACAGTTTTATCACTAACACCGCAGCCTGCAGCTAACTCGGATGTGGTTTGCGATGGATCCGCTTCCACAATAGCCTTCAATTCTTCATTATCAACTTTGGTCTCCGGCCGCCCACGGGGCTTGTTCTGCAGATCGAAATTTACAGAACGAAAACGTTGGAACCAAAAACGCACTGTGTTTTCTTTTGCGGCACCGTCGCCAAACACATCATTAATCCTTCGAGCCGTTTCTGCAGCACTAGTGCCACGGAGGAACTCGTACTCGTAAATAACGCGATATTTCAAGTTTTTCATTTTGTAAACTGAGTGACGCAAAGAAAAAAACAATTGAGGAAAAAACAAATGACTTATAATTTTCAAAACACAAATACATGAGTAAATAGCTGTATAAATTTGGATTTGGAATTCCTAACCAAAGAGAAGATATTTGAGATCAAATTTGCCAGTACGGCAAAACGCCAATTTCATATGTAAGGACCTAATATTTATCTGACATAATATTATGAAATATTAAAATCTAAATAATATGTTAATTATTGTTATAGGAATATAACGTGATATATTTACTATTTCGGTTTCTTTTCAAAATATATGCTTAGGAAAAAGTCATACTGGGAGATGGTCCCGTTAAAGCCTCAACAACCGGCGATGTGGATGAGGCGAGAGTTGTATGTCAGGACAGAAGAGTGTGGCGCTCTATCCTCTCTGCCTACCCCCACGGGGAAACATCGTGATGGTAAGTAAGTAAGTAAGTAAGTAAGTAAGAAAAAGTCATGCTTCTTGTTCTCACTGCACGCCCCTTCTCAATATAATGTAATGGGTTGTTTTAATATAACTTTAATATTTAAAATAAACAACTGTTTTATCCACCGATTAACATGTTAATACTTAACCAAAATACAAACACTCCCAACACCATATCAGCAGTGATGATGGACCCTGCAATAGGATTCGAAACGTCGGCCAGAAAGGTCGTAAAACACGGCATAATACCCCAGAAGTAAATTATGCTGATTCATGAGCTAACTGATGGAGCCCATGAACGAACTCTATATATATATTAAAAACTTAGATAAGTATAAACATAAAAAAATAAACAAAATAACAAAATATTGATTAACATGGCAGTTTTTTTGTGATGATTTTTTTAATTTAAATGATTTTTTTTTAACATGATTATTTTAATTTAAAATAAAATATATTACCAATAAAATCACATTCCACAACACTGTTGACAAAATTCTATATTTAGGTTATTTATAAATTACATCCGACGATGAGAGGTACTGCTCTTCTCGAAACTACAGTGGTGATAAAAATAACACAACAAAGTGCGTATCACAAAGTTTAATTTATTGTAAATTAAAAAAAAAACAGAAAAAAATCGAAACGAGTACTTATGGCTTAGTTGTCAAAAAATGGCCAGTAAATACTGAATTTTAAAATTTATAAAACTTATTAATAAAGTGACCCAAAAAAATCAAAAAACATACTCCTGTAAAATCGTAAATTTTCAATGCCCCTTTCCGATTCTTTGATGCATTTGCCTTGATTAAAGCAAAACCAATATGTATGACTTCCATTTCATTGCCGTTAAGGCGATCGTCTAGCAGAATGAGCAAATTTCACCATTTTTTCTCATATCTTCTCTTGCGTTTTTTATTACATTTTTGTATGGAAATATCTCATTTTAAAATTTATTCATCAGGTTACATATATTTTAAATACGAATATCTTATTAAAATGTCATAAACTAAATTAAATAATTGATTAATAAATTACCAAACCTTCGATGTTTTAAAAATGAAGAAAATTGCTCCACTTTGTGGGCCTTTTATGACTGAACGGCGTGTGAGATGTCTTTTTTATTCAATAATATTACAAAGTTAACGATTATCTTAAATTTGTTACAATTATAGAAAAATCTGTTAATACGTTAACAGATTTTTATTATTACAGTCATAAAAGGGCCACAAAGTGGAGCAATTTTATTCATTTTTAAAACATCGAAGGTTTGGTAATTTATTAATCAATTATTTAATTTAGTTTATGACATTTTAATAAGATATTCGTATTTAAAATATATGTAACCTGATGAATAAATTTTTTAAATTAGATATGTTCCTACAAAAATGTGATAAAAATCGAAAGAGAAGATATGAGAAAAAATGGTGAAATTTGTTCATTCTGCTAGACGATCGCCTTAAAGCGACGTTTTATTCAAAAATAGACATTTGATTGCTTGATAAATACTCATAATACAAATAAATTAGCATAATATGTAGCAGGCCTCTCGGCCACTACCTACCTCGCTAGATATATAAAAATATCCCATAATAATTAACACCTCGAACCCCCCCCTCCCCTCACCAGCAACTTTACCGTAACACATTTGCTTGGTTTAACTTTTAAAGATCTTCAGTACACAATAATCTTGAAGAAGACAACATTGTTTTCGAAACATGTAGATTTTTTAATCTAATAAAGTGGTGAAAACAAAATAATTTGTGTCTTTTTTTAATAATAATGTCACCACAAAGTTTAAGCCTTCATACAGAAGAAGAAAAAATATTCTTCGAACAGTTAAAAATATCTGTCCTAAAGTAGGTAGGTTTTTTTTTAACATTTTCACTGCTTAGATCGACATCTAATATTTATTTTGCTAAAAAGTACATACAGTAGAAATTAAGAGCAAATAATATGAAAGTATCATGCGAGATGCAGGAATAAATGCAGATAAATTTCATATCAAAATAGCGTGTTCATGTGGATCCACAAAATAAGTGGCAAGCTAAAATAAAAGTAAAAGAAAAAAAAGAAGAATAAATTGAAATGCAATGAAGATACAAGAAAGAACGTATTTTATTAAAAAGATAAATAAAATCACAAAATAGTGACAATCATGACTAAAAATCTATAAAATATTATAGAATAAACAAAATTAAATGATTAAAATAATCACAGAAGGGAGTAACAATCTATAAAATATGACACAGTAAAATAATATAAAATAATATACGTAAAAATAATCACGGTAAAGAGAACAATCTAGAATACAAATTCGTAACAGATAAGAGTAACAAGCAAAGTGGAGTAATTAAACCATGTGAGAATGAAATGAATATGGCCGATTTAAAGCTTATATCCTGCAAAATATTCAATATATGTATATAGCAAGCATGGGTAATATATGTTATAAATATATGAAGTAAAAAATGGACAGTATACTAATAGGCATGATGACAGATTTCGAAATAACATTCTATATTGTAGGTACACGTCTAACCGTTACCGAAAATACCATTACTTCAGTAATAAAATAAGTTTTTACGCAAATAATTGCATTTTCATCTACATGTTTTTTAATGTCGCGCAAAAACGCCCGCAGCTGTTATTTCGTCTACGTACGTCAAGCCTCAGTAAAAATTGCATTGTGTCTGTGGCAACGGTTCAAAGACACGGTGATGGATACTGAGGCGTGACGTCATTCGCTCTGAGTGGTGTTTCAGTTAAAATGGCGGATTGCGCAATTTTATATTTTTATTTTATCGAACATCTTATTAATCTCAATTTGTATATTAAAACTGAATCATTTTTAGAATCCTTTCATAATACTTTCTTCTCTAAAATGACTTATTCTTTAATACTGTCATCATGCCTATTGACATAGGTATTTACAAAATGGCGGATTGCACAATTTTATACTTTTATTTTAATAAATATCTTATTAATCTCAATGTGTATATTAAAACTGAATCATTTTTAGAATCCTTTCAAAATATTTTCTTCTCTAAAATCACTTATTCTTTAATACTGTCATCATGCCTATTGACATATTTACATCATGCCTGTTGACATAGGTATTTACAAAATGGCGGATTGCACAATTTTATACTTTTATTTTATTAAATATTTTATTAATCTCAATGTGCATATTAAAACTGAATCATTCTTAGAATCCCTTCAAAATATTTTCTTCTCTAAAATGACTTATTCTTTAACACTGTCATCATGCCTATTGACATACTCACAATCTGTAGAACAGTTGCATTACTGGTTTGTCTTCCCTGTCATTCTACTGTCATCATGCCTATTGACATATTTACAATCTGTAGAAAAGTTGCATTAGTGGTTTGTCTTCCCTGTCATACTACTGTCATCATGCCTATTGACATATTTACAATCTGTAGAACAGTTTGCATTAGTGGCGTTTTGCTGGTTTCAGAATGGTACGTGAAAGTAGGAAAATTTTAACATACTTACGAAGATTAACAATTAGGTTCATCAAGAGGCATGTTGATAGTTTTATCGACGGGAGGAGAATTGTACTTGGAGAATTTATTCCCGAAGGACAAACCGTTAGTTCAGTATTCATCTGGAAGTAAGGAAATGGTTACGAGCGCGAGTGAAGCATGTTTGGTCTGAATTGTTTGAGAATGAAAGCTGGGTGATCCACGCTAGTTTCTTTTTTTCTTCTTTCTTTCTTCAAGTTTTTCTTTTTTTTTCATTTAGTTTTTTAATGACCTACAATATAATGTTTATTGGGATCCACAATATAATTCTGTTTCTACTACAAACTTGATTTATACAGAACCTTTTATAAATTATTAATATTTAAACATTAACTTTGTGGTTAGACATTATAACAGAGCGTTAGTTAAATAAGTGAAAACCGCTACCAGATTTATGGTCTACCGGTTTCGAGACGTATCCGTCTCTTTGTCAGAACCAACACTACACTACTATGTTCACAACACTGTACACCACAACCATAGTTTTGTCAAACATTCATCAATATTAATCACATGTGTGTTAATCTTGTAAGACAAGTATGCACGGTTGTCTCTGATACAGCGTCATCAGGAGAGCGTCCCATCACACCTCCGTGGTGACAGGACGCTCTTGGTCCTGACGAAGAGACGGGTACGTCTCGAAACCGGTAGACCTTAATCTGGTAGTGGTTTTTCCTAATTTGATTAATTTCCTAATTTTCCTAATATCCTAATTTTCCTAATTTCCTAATTTTTGAAGTAATACTTCTTAAAGCGTATTTACGTTAATTTTCTTATCATGAAGTTATTTAACGCAAATTCTACCGATGATTTTAATATCGGTATCTGCGAGGCTCGATAGATGTCTCCGCTGCGCCGGATGACGTCCGTCTCTTTGTGGGCGCGGAGCAGGGATCTGTGATCTGCGGACATCTCTTTAGTTTTCAGTTCTTGCGGCCGGTTCGTTTCGTGCTTCTTCACGTTCAAATAGTTCTGCGTTTCGTTGTACTTTGGCGGTTGTGCTGTGAGAAGTGATGCGCTGTTTATTTTATGTACGTCAAAGAAGAATTGCTTCTAACACTCATACCGTGTTAATGTTTTATTCCTTTTTCCTGTGAATCTACTGTTTATTTGTAATATTTACGTGTTTTTGAAGGTTTTATGGTCATGTAACATTTAAATAAATAAAATAGTTATATTTGGGGTATAAAAGCAAAGGCAGCAATATTAAAAAATTAAAAAAATGTTTTGAATGCTGTCACCGAAGATAACTGATTAAAAAACTAACCCATAAATACCAAGTTTTTATAATACTCCCTTTCTCATTTACTACTTCATTAATAGGTTTCGCGCTTACTCTACGCGTTGGGCTCGAGTCGAGCGATGCTACGAAAGGGAGTAATAAAATTTTTCGAAAAATCCAAAATTATACTATAATTATTAAATTTTTTAAACGAAAATTTGTTAGATCATTTATATCGTCGCAACGAGTCTACCTGCAAAGTTTCAGCTTGATTGGATTACGGGAAAAGGGTTAAAAATCGATCCAAAGTTTTTTAGGCAGACAAGCCGATAAGCAGACAAGCAGACGCTATGAGTTAAAAGAAAGGGAGTAAAATGTACTGATTTCTAGATTTTATGTATGTCATTTTATCAAAATCATGTTTCATACAAATTTATAGGCTGTGTTTCTATAAAACCTTGAATTCAGTACATTATTAACTAATAATCCTTGATGATGTAAAATATAAAATAAGATTACACAATTTTTTTTTTGTTAGATTTGTGGATTATGCCACTCTACTAGGCTACGCCTGTCCCAGAGTGGCGTTATAGAACACAATTATAATATTTTTTGAATTCGTCAGTAGTATTTATTTTCATAAGGTAGTAATTATGTATCTAAAAAGTATCAAGTGCAATGTTAGTGACAGGTTGAGTGAGTCATACTTTTATTACTATACTGTCTTTGCTTTTATACTCCGCGTTTCATCTAGAGAGAACGCCTACGTTGAAATATAAAAGTATTATTTTAATCGATGACCGAGAAGGTGGGCCCTTAATGAGGAAACTTTTCGATGTTTAGACTCGGAGTGGAAATTCGACCATCGGAGAATCTTTATTCCTTTACCCGACTCGGGGTGCAAAAACTTTGCGGGTTGATGAGGGACGGGAGAGGGAGGAAGAGGTGCGCATTATTAGATTAATGAAATTCCCCGACCAGACAAATTGAAAGAAGTGTAAAAAAAAAGCTTTTAGTCGCGCCGCACCGCAAAAATTAACTTTATGCCTTTTTACTTTTTACACACCCTGTAGGGTGGAGAGAGGGAATGGGAAATTGCCGAAACCGGAACCGGTATTTTAAATGACATTTTTGAATCTTCACGCAAATCGCGGCGACTTGTATCGATGGATATTCTGCGGTGGTCTCAATTTTTCTAAAATGTTGATACTCGTCAATAAAATATTGAACTAATTAACTAAGATATTTCCATTTGTCGTGGCTGCGAATGATTGAATGAAAACCCTGGAAATTAATTAGCAATTTAATTATTAACGGTTAATTAATTATAATTTATGTAAAATAACTTTGTAAACACCACTTTTTTATTGAAAAAAATTCAACATGTTTCGAAGCCGATGGCTTCTTCGTCAGGATAACAAAAATAAAATTTAAAATCGAAGTATAGATCAAAATATTAAAAAGTTATATATGGAAAATGATAATATAAAGTACCTACTTAACGTGAAAATAAATTTAAAAGATAACTATTTGCAAAAAGGACCCGATTATTTAATAATAATAATAAACTACAAATAATTTTGCTATGTTTGAAGAAGAGGTTAATTCATTATTCAATGTACGAAGTCACTTATTATATTTTATTTTTTATTTATTAATCAACGCCTTAGTGGGCTTTTACAGTACAAGCTAATTTTATAAACCTAACAGAAAACACGTTTTACAGTAAATAGTTAAAAATAATAATATAAATAAAACATATTTAAGATAAATGAATAATATAAAATGTAACAATATAAAATGAACAATATAGGTATATAAACGATGATGAATTAGCACACACAATCAAACAGTAATTATTGGAAACCTTTAATAAATTAAAAATAGAGTAAAATAAAGATAATTAAACTAACTGTCACTGGCCTCGTGATATATAGCACAAGCGTTTAGCTTAGTTTGAAAATAGTAAGAATATTGATGTGACACGTATTCCGTGTTCACATCTCTATTTAAAAAAAATATATATTCCAGATAACCAAGATAAGAAGATAAAATAAACCAAAAAATTGAATATAAATGATTAATTGAAACATATTTAAAAGGGAAATGAACAATAATTAGGACTCTTTAAAATAAATAAATATATACAATTCGTGGGGGATAAAACCTAAGTATAAATTTAGTCCATTAAACTGTAATTAATACTATTGGTATACTAAATAATTCTTTAATTCGGATATGCTCTTAAATAAAAAGTGTCTACGAATTTCGAAAATTTGTTTCCAAGGCGATGCATGCGTGTTACCGGTGAATTTAATGCATAGTTATTCCTGTGGGTCCCTACAAAGAATACTTCGTGATGTCTCGTTTGTCTTGGTATATTATACGAGACCATCTGAATCAGTTCAGGGCAGTCCAACATACTTTTACTAGTTTTAAATAGGAACACTATGTCGCTGACATCTCTTCTAAATGATGATTTCTTTAAATGAAGTAAATTCATTAAATTATAATTAAATTAATGAATTTACTTAACATTTGAACGCTTAAAATAAATTAAACAAAGACTTTGTATGTGACGACGTGCAAGCGTGGATGAAGTGAGAGTTGTGTCAGAACAGACAGTGTGGCGCTCAATCCTCTTTGTCTACTGCGAGGAAACGGCGTGATGGTAAATAAGTAAGTTCAAAAGATCTCTTAATCGATTCGGTTACTACGACTCGATCGTTTTCCTTTCCCTTCTCCATTCTTTCATAACAGCAGTACACAATACCCTTAGTCGAAAGAGACAGGGTTAGTAATGCATAGAATCTGAGCCACTCTTACTTCGAACTCAGAGTCTCTACTTCGACAACTGATGACAACGACAACTGGACGCATATGAAAAGATTACAAAAATGCAAGGTTTGTGTTTGCCCAACAACTTTTAAAATTTTATATTAGGTCCTTACATATGAAATTGACGTTTAGTATGGGAGGAACATAAAGTCGATTTTTTTTTATTATAATATATTTATTTAATCAAAGTATGTACCATTGCTATCTATGCACTTTTGCCATCTCATAGGTAGTTCATCGATCCCTTTACTAAAAAAACCATTCGGAAGGGAATCAATAAAATCTTTGAAGGCGGTTTGGACTGCCCCATCGGAGTTGAATTTTTTCCTTTGCAAGAAGTTATCCAAATTTCGAAAAAAATGGTAATCTGTTGGGGCAAGGTCCCGAGAGTACGGTGGATGTCTTAGACATTCCAATTGAAGCTCCTCTAATTTGGTAGCCGTCTGTTGTGCAGTGTGTGGTCTAGCGTTGTCATGAAGCAGCAGTGGCCTAGAGCGATTAACCAGCCTCGGTTGTTTAGCAGCTAGCTTTTCCATCATGGTTTGCAGTTGCTGACAATAGACATCTGCCGTAATCGTCTGGCCAGATTTAAGAAAGCTGTGGTGAACGACACCAGCACTAGTCCACCAAACGCTCACAAGTAACTCGCGTTTGTTGATTTGCTTCACTCAATTCGTGAGGTACCCACCTTTCAAGCTTTTTCACCTTACCAATTTGCTTCAAATGGATTAAAACAGTTTTATCACTAACACCGCAGCCTGTAGCTAACTCGGATGTGGTTTGCGATGGATCCGCTTCCACAATAGCCTTCAATTCTTCATTATCAACTTTGGTCTCCGGCCGTCCACGGGGCTTGTTCTGCAGGTCGAAATTTCCAGAACGAAAACGTTGGAACCAAAAACGCACCGTGTTTTCTTTTGCGGCACCGTCGCCATACACATCATTAATCCTTCGAGCCGTTTCTGCAGCACTGGTGCCACGGTGGAACTCGTACTCGTAAATAACGCAATATTTCAAGTTTTTCATTTTGTAAACTGAGTGACGCAAAGAAAAAAACAATTGAGGAAAAAATAAATGAATTATAATTTTCAAAACACAAATACATGAGTAAATAGCTGTATAAATTTGGATTTGGAATTCCTAACCAAAGAGAAGATATTTGAGATCAAATTTGCCAGTACGGTAAAACGTCAATTTCATATGTAAGGACCTAATATTTATATTTTTATACGTTATACGTTCTCTATATACGTTATACGAGCTAAGTGTCGTGACAAAACTTACTGTTTACAAATCTGTGTACACGTACAGGCCTACCCTAATACATGGTCATAAAATTTGTCATCCTAACGGAGTGAGAGCAAGAATCCAGGTTGCCGAGTGGGTTTTCTAAGGGACGGTAAAAGGAGTCACACTGATGGACAGATTGAGAAATGCCGACATAAGGCACACATTCCGAAATACTCGGCATGGAGCGCTTGCTCCTACATGTAGAAAAATCACAAATGAGGTGGCTTGGACATGTGATAAGAATGCCAAGAAGTATCCTCTTGGCAACCCCGGAAGAAAGACGGCCATGAGTTGCCCCAGGTTGAGTTGGGAGAAATAACAAGAAATGTGTATGGAACAGAATGGGTCAGGACTGGTTAACTCATACGGAAACAACACAAGGCAGAGGAATGTGGAAGCACCTTGTCGAGTCCTTGGGTCCCCAACCCTTCTAGGACAAGGGGATGAAGATGATGATTTTTATATGCTTTAATTAGTGAGTGAAACGTTAATTTTTAAAGTCTTTAAAGAATTTTTTTTATGTGCATTTAAATATGCAGTATGCAACAATTTTTTTTCAGAATTTAATAATTTTTCTCCCGCTTGTCGTCGTTGTGTACTGATATATAGCTTAAAATCTTAACAAAGAAATGTTCAAAAAATGAGGTGTAGTTGCATTTGAATTTCAAGATAATAATAGATGGGTAAACCGACCGACAACAATCTTAGTTAAAACCAGAATAAGAATATATTATGCCTCACAGAAAATAAATTATATTTTTTTTGGGAAAGTAGGTATGGAAGTCATTAGGTGTTCATGGGGCTTACGACCTATCGTACTGCTGACTTAAGTGATCAGTTTAATGCAATGTAACTTTCACCATTTCCACCCATGATAGAACACCAGGTCTATCAAATATATCAGTAATCATTAGCTTTTTAATTCCCCTTAATTAACCACAGATGTCACTGATGGGATATCTATTTTTATGAATATAATTTTTTAGCAATATACTTTATATGTATAATGAAATTCTTTCGAATTATTATCATTACACTAGGATACTTAAATATTATTTCAATTTTTTAAACTTCTTTCTAGACCAGTTTTTTTCATTCAGAATATTTTGAGTTTGTCTAAATTTTTACAACACAATACTGATATATTTGATAGCCGTGGTATTCTATCACGTTAGGAAATGGTCAATGTTACAGTGTGTAAAGTAATCACTTAAGCCAGCCGTACAATAGGTTGTAAGTGGTAAGCCCTATGAACACCCAAAGACTCCCATATCTACTTCCCATAAAAAAAATATAATTTCGTCTCTGTGAAACATCCATAATATATCTTGATTAATGATGTGACAAAATCCAGTATTATGTTCCGAAAAATTTGAATTAAAACCAGAATTCTTTTATATTGTATGCGGCTGATTGGCACAGATAACGTTTTGGTAAATTAATTTATATTTATATTCGTGTACTAATTATTATATTTTTCCTATGGATATAAAAGCAATTTGCTTTGTAATTTTTCTAATAAACCTGCTAATGACACATTAATTATATCCGAGGTAAGGAAGACTTTACTTTTGACGTTCAATTTATTATAGAAATATATTGCTTATTAAGAGCTGAATAGGGTAGTGGTGAATGGTAGGTGAGTGTCGATTACTGCGATTGGTCTAGCGTTTATACACCGCTAGGTTTAGGTTAACTCTCCGGGAGCCAATTCATTCCCATTTCTATGACGCATAGAAAATTATTTAAAGAAATATTAGGATTTCTTAGTGAAAAGGTTTCATATCAGAAACCATATTTTTCAAAATAAATCATTTTAAGAGCAATTAAACAAACGCCATCTCTGTAGGTAAAGTGAAAATGCTATTAGGTGATATTTTATTTTTAACAATATTTTTATGTCTATGTTCTGAGAACACAATTACTGGATTTGTCCACTGCGAGATTATTATTTAATTAAGATAAATTATAGAAGACTCACATAGACGAAGCTTTTTATACGAGAAACGTGTATGGAGGTCCTTTATACGATGGCCCAGGACTTACAACCTGTATGAGCTGGTAACATGAGTATGAGAATAATTTTTGAACTTACGACTGTGTGAGTACCAATCATTGTTATTTTTTTTCTTTAAACTATTTATTTTATTAATGTACACTTTTCCTATCTGTTTGTAAAAGCCCCGTAGGGCGTAAATAAAAATAAATAAATAAATAAAGATGCTCATTTCAAAAGCTGACGAATGATTGGTTTTGAATTGAAAATGATATTGGATTGAAAAAAAAACTTTTTTTTAATTACGATTTAGGTATACTAGGATTTAATGCTATCGTCTTTGTTATTGCAAAACGACGTAATTGTCATATATTCATTTTCAAAATAGAAAACACATTCAATCATTCGACATTCAAAGTTATACAGTTTCGAAACTTTTGAATACGGAACCGTTTTAGGCCGAAGATCGATATAATTGAAAGAGGGTAGGTATTTGGCCTTTTTTTGAAAATGTATACGTTTTTTATTTCGTCCTATCATATGTTTGCGATGCTGTCTTCGAATCGTCGTGAGACCTCGATTTGGAGATATTTATCTCTTATTTTAGCTATCACACACCAATAGTTACATATGTACTATTTTAATTAGAAAATTTCTGAATATGTTAGTTTTTTAGTTTTTTTACTGTTTAATATAGTAGATACCCACCATACTAGAGATATGAATAAAACACTGGCGAGTTTCTGGAAGAAATTCTTATTCATTTTATACAAGAGTTTTTTACATTCATTAGACTTTTTATAAACCTTTTCTACGTGGCCATTTTTTACAGTTTCTTAAAGTCGACGATTTTTTGTGTTGTATTTAATAAAGGTTTACAGTACTACAATCGTATATACCCGGGTTATCCACATGAATAAAAAACTTCTTTCTAGCTCATAACAAAGTATTTCATTTGGTACACGACTTGGAGGGGAAATAATTTATTACAAAGGGCTATCTCAAGGACCTCTTTTATCTCAATATTTTACCTTGACAAATTCTCAAGCTATTTATTATTTACGAAGTTCTCTAGCATTCTTAGTTTTTTATATTACTAGGCCCGATTCTCAATCAAGGAAAGGTAAGAAAAAAAGTCTCATTGAACTGCCCCTCCATTTCTCAGGAATTGTATAAGGACCTGGCAACCCTTACCAGTTTCACTCAGCAAAGAAACCCAAAATTAATTATGAAATAACTTGCCGACATACGATCAGACAGTTCATCCGCGCGGTAAGCAAATATGGAGTATCTATTAAGCCATGTATTCACTAGGGAACAAATCGCGAAATATTCCGCGTGGTATGTCGCATCAACATCTACGCTCATGTTTCGGGGACAATGACGCGGTCATTTGACGTGTGCACACCGGGACTCGCATATCTTGTCGCGGAAATGTCACCCGATGAGGTTATGATGACAGCTGCGGTATCTCATTTGGCGAAAACGGGGTTCCGCGCAATTCGAAATGTTTTTTTGGGTCGCAATTTCAAATTAACGAGGTTTTACTGTAGTAAATTGAATATTATCAAAAACAAGATCCTTTTTGAAAATATTTATTGTTTTCCACACGTCGCGGAAATGTCGCCCTATGAGGTTATGATGACAGCTGCGTATCTGTTTATGTTTATGTTTTTTTAGAGTTTATCGAAACGTAAGAGGAGAAAAAAGAGGAGAATGCGAAATTATTTACTGCAAAGAGAAAGAAGGACGGACATTCTATGCGATCTTCGATCGATACAGCTCGATGAGTTCAAGAACAATTTCGTTTCCCCAGTGTCTTGACAGCGCATGCGTATTCACTTGTAAACATACCACGTGGTACTGACGCTCCGCGTAATGTTGCAGTGAGCTCGCTCGGGTACCGTGCGCATGGCAACGTTGCCACGGCACGTAGAAATGCCGCGCTATGTTGTGCGCGACGTCGCGGAACAGTGCACGACATTGCAACGTCACGTAGACTCTATGCCGCGCGTGCTGTTGAGGGACAATTTGTCCTCTAGTGAATACATGGCTTTATACTCTTCTACCCTGACATACTGCACTCGCCTTTCCATTCTTACATCTTCGCATGTGAGCTCGTTGGTTGTTGAGGTTTCTTCGAAGTCTTTCGAGACCTACGTCTATTTCTGATGCCATCAAAACTCGTGTCGTGTATCTTAATTTTTATTAAGAAACGTACTTTAATCTTTGGCAGATGTTTAATTTCCTCGTCGTATGCATTTCGCGATTTGCTGATTGTATTTACAGGGTGTACCAGAGCTAGCAGCAGAAACTTGGCCGGTAGATTCCTGCCGATGTTATGAGTTTAATAAAGTCAATAGTTATGGAGATATGCAATATCAAAGTTTGCATTCTTTTTCAATATTTCTGACATTTTTTGCATAAAGTTGCACTATCATTACAGTAACTTATATCGATTATGAAAAATTCATTTGCTACAATACAACTTAAATAAAATGATTAAAACCTTGTAAAAAATGACTTTTTTAAATAATCGACATAAGATACTTTAATTATAGTTCAACTTTTTGCAAAAAATAAGTTAGAAATATTGAAAAAAAATGCAAACTTTGATATTGCATATTTCCATAACTATTGGTATTAGGCCATGGTTGCTTGAACATTTTAGACTAATATCAGAGTCAGGAATCTACCTGACAAGTTTTTGCTGCTAGCTTTGGTACACCCTGTATGTAAATGAAATTAAGTTTGCGTGTTTATGGGAAGACCAATGCTCGTCTCTCGGCACATTTTATGTGTGGTGCGTAAATGTGCGTGAATATATAGAGTAAGATGTGAATGAATGGTAAGATAGATATACAGGATAACCAGAAAATACTCACGGTTGGTTAAATGTCGAATTTATTGCAAGTACAGATTACAATGGTATATTTCGCGGAATACAAAGTATATTGCGACTGTCTCGTGCGGCGTTCGAGAGAAGAGTAATAAACGGGCCGCGGGCGAACGGTACATCGACGCCCGCGATCTTCCATTGGTGGGTCATCTCGAGCGCGATTGGTCCATTGGCACGCTCGAGGGACTAGAATCCGGGTAGGCCTAGATCCTCCACAAATCCAATTCACTACCTATTTATTAATTTTTCACTGTTGAAGCGTAAAAATATGACCAGACTTGAGTAATTCACATATATTAAATTGTGACCTCACCGGGAATCGAACCCGGAACTCTTGGTGTGAGAAGCCAGTGTCATGCCCACTGCGCTACGAGGACCGCCAAATGTTAAATGGATTCGGTTTTTATTAATATATTACAGTTCAGTATCATCATCATCATTCTTGGCACTACAACCCTTGGTGGGTCTTGGCCTCCTCAATAATTTTCCTCCACTCATTTCGGTCTAGTGCCAGCTCTCTCCAGTTTCAAAGCTCTAAGGCAGAGATATCTTTGAGGACGTTGTCACTCTATCTTAATTTTGGCCTTCCTAAGCTCCTTCGCCCTATTGGCCTTGAGTTCAGCAGGGACTTTGTTGCTTGATGCTCGGACATTCTCTCCATATGACCCAGTTCAGTTCAGTATATAAAATAATATGATGGAGAGAGGTAAAAATGATGGAGTATCAATAAAGTATAGACGTTATCAAAATAGTTCGAGGGTCGCTCACTTGGCGCTAGAAGCAGACAACGCGACACATCTCAAGACACACTTCAGCGGTCGTAAGTGAGAGCGATCGGTGGTGGGAGTGCGTTGCTAAGCCACTGGATATAAGAAAATATGGTCCATATAATTAGTTATTAATTTTTCATTACTATGACACATACTCTAGGAAAATAGAAAGAGTACAACACAAATTCTTGAGATTTATAAATATTAAAATGTGTTTTCCAATAGAAAGCATACATTTTGATAATTTAATGTTTTGCTTCATTTGAAGTAATTATCATATAGAAGAGATGTCAGCGACATAGTGTACCTATTTAAAATTATTAAAAGTATGTTGGACTGCCCTGAACTGATTCAGATGGTCTCGTATAATATACCGAGACAAACAAGACATCACGAAGTGTTCTTTGTAGGGACCCACAGGAATAACTATGCATTAAATTCACCGTTAACACGCATGCATCGCCTTGGAAACAAATTTTAGGAATTCGTAGACATTTTTCGATGTAGGAGCTTACCCGAATTATATAAATAATTAATTACAGTTTAATGGACTAAATTTTTACCTATGCTTTGTTCCCCATGAATTATTTATATTTATTTATTTTAAAGTGTTCTTATTATTGTTCATTTCCCTTTTAAATATGTTTTGATGTTATCTTTTACATTTATTTTTTGGTTTGTTTTATCTTCTTATCTTATTTATCTGGTATATTGGTTAAATTATCTTTATTTCACTCTATTACAAATTTGTTAAAGGTTTCTAATTATATTACTGTTTGCTTGTGTACTAATCATCGTTTGTATATATTGTTCATTTCTATTGTTAATTTATTTTATATTGTTTTACATTCTTACATTTTTTAATTATTTACTGTAAAATGTGTTTAATGTTAGGTATATAAAAATGCTTTTAATTTTCTTGAACTGTAAAAGTCCACTAAGGTGTTGATTAATAAATAAATAAATAAATCACATTATGCATAGATATACCACACGTATTGATCGCTTTCTGATAGAATTTCTATTAGGTCCTTACATATGAAATTGGCGTTTAGTATGGGAGGAACATAAAGCCGATTTTTTTTATTATAATATATTTATTTAATCAAAGTATGTACCATTGCTATCTATGCACTTTTTCCATCTCATAGGTATGTAGGTTCATCGATCCCTTTACTAAAAAACCATTCGGACGGGAATCAATAAAATCTTTGAAGGCGGTTTGGACTGCCCCATCGGAGTTGAATTTTTTCCTTTGCAAGAAATTTCGAAATCCAAATTTCGAAAAAAATGGTAATCTGTTGGGGCAAGGTGCGGAGAGTACGGTGGATGTCTTAGACATTCCAATTGAAGCTCCTCTAATTTGGTAGCCGTCTGTTGTGCAGTGTGTGGTCTAGCGTTATCATGAAGCAGCAGTAGCCTAGAGCGATTAAACAGCCTCGGTTGTTTAGCAGCTAGCTTTTCCATCATGGTTTGCAGTTGCTGACAATAGACATCTGCCGTAATCGTCTGGCCAGATTTAAGAAAGCTGTAGTGAACGACACCAGCACTAGTCCACCAAACGCTCACAAGTAACTTTTTTGGAGTCAATTTTCGCTTGGGGCATGGTTTGGCTGGTTCGGCAGGGTTCAGCCATTGCGATGAGCACTTCCGATTATCGTACAGGATCCACTTTCATCACAGGTAATGATTCGATTTAAAATCCCTTCATTATTGTGCCGGTTGAGTAATGCAACGCAGCAGTCAACGCGCGTTTGTTGATTTGCTTCACTCAATTCGTGAGGTACCCACCTTTCAAGCTTTGTCACCTTACCAATTTGCTTCAAGTGGATTAAAACAGTTTTATCACTAACACCGCAGCCTGCAGCTAACTCGGATGTGGTTTGCGATGGATCCGCTTCCACAATAGCCTTCAAGTCTTCATTATCAACTTTGGTCTCCGGCCGTCCACGGGGCTTGTTCTGCAGGTCGAAATTTCCAGAACGAAAACGTTGGAACCAAAAACGTACTATGTTTTCTTTTGTGGCACCGTCGCCATACATATCATTAATCCTTCGAGCCGTTTCTGCAGCACTGGTGCCACGGTGGAACTCGTACTCGTAAATAACGCGATATTTCAAGTTTTTCATTTTGTAAACTGAGTGACGCAAAGAAAAAAAAAATTGAGGAAAAAACAAATGAATTATAATTTTCAAAACACAAATACATGAGTAAATAGCTGTATAAATTTGGATTTGGAATTCCTAACCAAAGAGAAGATATTTGAGATCAAATTTGCCAGTATGGCAAAACGCCAATTTCATATGTAAGGACCTAATATTAAAAATATTTTTTTCAAAATGTATTCGTGAAGGCTCTTCGAAAAGATTTATGAATCGTATTTTTTTCCCACCTTTGATACATTTTTTTCGCAATAAGGCGAATAGAAAAATGAGCTAAAGAGAATTAATGATTTAATTAGCGGTTTAATTAGTCCCGCCGAGTCCGATTATGTTCCCCGGGGAGGGCTGGCCACGTGACCAGAATATTCCAGGAGGCTGGAGGACCTCTCCTTTGTGGGAAAGGTCATTAAGACGATGTCAAAACGGGGATGCGAGCCGCTAATTGGTTGTCTTTTTAAAAGGACTCGCGAGTTTTTTAATAAATAGAATATTGTATATCGAGAGAATTTGTAATTTATTCGTATAATCGTAATTAAGAATTACTGGAATTTTAGAATTAATTTTAGGTAAGGTTAGGTTAGGTTAGGTTAGGTTAGGTTAAACCAAATCGCCTTCCTTCCTTCCTTCCTTTCCTTCCGAGGTTGCCAAGAGGATTATCTTTCTACTTGTTCCTTCGATAGAGTTAGGAATGAACAAATTAGTGAATTCAATGCTGGCTGTATCGTGGTAGGTAGAATAAAGAATGGAGTGCTGAGATGGTTTGGTCGTGTGAAACGTGTGAACGAGGAAAGGATGGTTAAGAAAATATATGAGGCGAGTATTGAAGGCAGCAGAAATAGAGGGCGTCCGCGAAAGACCTGGCACGATCAGGTACGACAAGCGTTTGAGGATGGCCCCGTTAAAAGCCGCAACGACCGTAGAACTTGTATGAGAAGATGTACGAATGCGGCCGAAGCAAAAGTGGTGTGCCAGGATAGAAGAGTGTGGCGTTCAATCCTCTCTGCCTACCCCTGCGGAGAAACGGCGTGATGGTTAGTTAGTTAGTTAGAATTACCTCGTTCAATCCAATGATATAATAAACTGTAGATACGTTACAAGCGTGAAATCGTGACAAGTCAAAAAGAAGGTAATTGCCTTGGTGCATTCGTTACCGAACTGACCGAAACAAAACGCCGACTACGAATACTACGCCGAAAAAAGTTCCCGGGAAAAAGGAAGTATCGTACACTATTGTAAGAATGAGTATGTTATTTTAGTCACCGTGACTTCAAATTACCTGATTTTTACGTCTTCAATCAATCAAATCGACGATCCGCACAGTCCGACATCCGTTAGTAGATACATAACACACTACATCAAGACACACACCTTGCTTTCGACACGGTACTGCAATCCAGTATTTAACATAACACAAACTTGGAGACACCCTGACTTCGGTACGGTATTGCAAGGCAGTACTTAACCTACACTTCAACACTCACTCATCACATCAGCCCTGATGATGTGATGACCCTGCAATGGGATCCGAAAGGTTGGCCAGAGAGGTCACATATACACGGCAGAATATCCCAGAAAACTATACACAAAAGATTCTGAACGGCCGTGAAAGGACATGATTTTTACGTGATTATGTGATTTGTTCTCTCTTTCAATGCAATATTTGCTACATACGAAAGCCGGCTAGCATGGGAATAACGTGTCTATATTATAATACGTCAATGGTTGAATCTATGAAATTGACATTTTGTGACTTTTGTATTTTAAAATTTTTGAACTGTGACGAATTTCGAATTATCGGGGTTTTTCTGTAACTCTTTTGTTTCCCGGCTTGTGTGGCATGTAGCTCTAACCTGCTGAAGTCATGCTGAAAAAAGTTGTCGATAATGCATTCCATTAACTGTTACGGTGACTACAGTTATTTTAATAATTTTTGTGCTGAATTTTCAATATTTCAATGCGTTTTTCATTCACAACACATTTTCGTTGATGGTTACATTTTTACGTAATATAAAGACCCTTTATATGTAGCACTAGTGTAACGAGGCTAACACGAATCACGCACTCATGTCAAATGACAGTTGTTTGAAATGATCACAACACTTTCGAAGATTCCAGAACAGCCTAGCGCAATCTACGGCTTTCGGGGAGCATCGAGAAACGTCTATAAAAGCCTTGAAGACACGAGAAAGTTCTCCTAAATACTGGAAACGTCTGGAGGTTTCGATATCAGCATTAGCCAATATAAACCAGTGAAACCGAAGCGAAAGCAGTCGCGAGTTGCGAAGGCCAGGGTGGCCCAGCGAGCGGTAATTCGACAGCGAATAATCTGGAATAGTTTTTACGTAGCGAAATAAACTGGAGCGAATAATACGTGCTGAAGACTAACTAACTAACTAACTAACTTACCATCACGCCGTTTCCCCGTGGGGGTAGGCAGAGAGGATAGAGCACCACACCCTTCTATCCTGGCATACAACTCTCGCCTCATCCACATTCATACATCTTCGCATGCAAGCTCGCCGCTTGTTGAGGCTTCCAAAGAGACCATCTTCCAGTATCTGGTTAATCCGATCATGCCACATCTTCAAACTGGATGGAATGTTTTAGTGAATAGTGAATAAAGTGTTAAAGCGATTATAAAGTGTATATTTACAAGTGATAAATTTACGAAATGGTTTAATTTAAATAGTAGCGTTTAGTGAGTTTGTACGTTTGTTTAATCAATTAATCAGTAATCAATAAATCCTGTAATAAATTCCAGAGTTTCATTAATTCCTCCTGCAGCCAAGACACGCGACAATATGTCTAATGGCTTATCTGTAGACGAAATGAGACTTGATGAGATTAGTCTCAGAGATTTAGTCGAGCTCAATGATTTATTTATTTTTTAATTAGTCACTAACAGAATATTGGGTACCTACAAATGATTGGTCCACTTAACTTTTGTGTTTGAAGGCAATCAAAAGCAATCTACGAAACAGAGAAGAAGTCGTTACGAAATAAGAATTAATAATTGGATTAAGGTTGCGTGTGATGAAATAGAAATTAATGAAGAAAAACGAAATTCAATTTATAGATCAACGTTTCTAAAAATACGAAGAAGTAACGAAACGATCATTTCGGGATTTTGATTAAAACACAAATATATTTTCTTAAATCTCTTTTTACTCTCTTTATATTAACTCGTGGCGTCTGTTTGTCTTCTTGTCTGACGAAAAAACTTTGGATCCATTTTTAACCCTTTTCCCGTGATCCAATCGAGCTGAAACTTTGCAAGCAGACTCGTGGCGACCACCAAGAAGATCTGTCAAATTTTCGTTAAAAAATAATTATGATATAATTTTGGATTTTTATAAAATTTAATTGATTTTTTAAAATTGGAAACCATACAAATGTTTGATTACTACCAACAACCTGACGACGTCACGCAATGTTTAAAATTTGAATTACTCCGTCGGTATATGTAATGGGTACTTCACTACGAATTTCGAAAATTTATGACAATTGGTTCACAGATGACAGAAAAATTCACAAATGTATCAAAATCTTGATTAAATTGACTGAAAAATGTTTTTAGAATTTAATCTTCAAAGTATGAAGTGTCGTATCAAAGCTCAAAACATTTGAAATTTTAGAAATACATTAAATTCCTGTAAGTTTAGTGATATGTTATATGTTTTAATTCGTCTTTAATTGTTGTTATATTTTACAAAGAAAGGGAGTATAATAAAAACTTGGTTTTTATGGGTTAGTTTTTTTTTAAAAATAGAAATGCAAACACGGTATATGTGTCACATCAATATTAAAAAAAAATTCTGACAAACTACCACGCCCTTTCTCCGCAGGAGTAGGCAGAGAGAAAAGAACTTGAAAATATTTTTCTATCTTGGCACACCACTTTTGTGGAGGCTTTTAACTGGGCCGTCCTCCAATATTTGTAGTATCTGATCGGTCCAGGTTTTTCGCGGACGCCCTCTATTCCTGCTGCCTTCAACACTAGCCTTAAATATTTTATTGACCGTCCTTTCCTCTACTAGAATACGCCTGAAAATCAATATTTTCAATTTGTAACTCCTAACATGCACCAGTATATTATATTTTAAAATTATTTTTATGTGAAAATATGTTCTCAGAACAGTTACTGGATTTTGTTCCCAGAGGGATGATTAATTAATTAAGGATATATTATATGTTAATTAATAATTAAGGATATGTATAAGTCTCACAGAGACGAAGCTATTTGTACATGAGAGAAGTGGATGGAAGTCTCTTATACGATTATATTTGCGATATTTGCAGTGGCTGGCTCAAAAGCATGTAACTTTTTGGTTTCCGTAATAAGGAGCGGTGCATACGAGAATTTTTTTTTAAATACCGAAAATAAAATTTTACGAAATCGTATCCATTTTTTTAAATTATTATAAAAATTAGTATAGGAGTAACCATTTTTTGTAAAGCGCTCTCATGGTGAAATTTTTACGAAAATGGCACTTTATAAATTGTCTAATGTTATCAGTATCCCGAAATCTGTCAAAGTAAGCAAGTCTAGCGGTACATAATGGAGTTTTGGTATCAATTCTGATGGACTGATGGAAGTGAAGCCTGGGATTGGCAAAAAAGAACGAAAGTAGACTGCATGCGGTAGAAATGCGGTCTTCTAGGCGTATGCGTGAAAAATATTTGTAAGATAGAATGGAGAATGAACGAATAAGAAGTGAATGTAATGCTGGCTGTGGGGTAATACATATAATAAAGAAAGGATCGCTGAGATAGTTTGGCCACGAGGAACGGATGGTGAAAAAATTTGCGAGCAGCAGAAACAGAGAGCCCCTCAGGCAGGACCAAATAAATCAAATATTGGAGGATGGCTCTGTTAAAAGGTTCAATAATCGAAGATCTTGAATGAGAAGATTTATGAAAGTGGACGAAGGAAAAATGGTGTGCTAGGACATGTGGCGTTCTAACGGTGTATGGTCAGTAGTTATTTAAGTTAGTTTACCAAATGTGTACATCTATACATACTTTTATTGGTTCTAAATCAATATATATATATAAAGAAACCCGTGTTTCCCTATCCGCCAAGTTTTCTCCATAACCAACCACCGGTGGTTATGGTGGTGGATAGCCCTTGGTGTCACATCGAAAATATGCGAGTTTGGTGGGGGTGGCTATGCTTGGGTAGGAGTGGGTGACGAAAATGTGCTTTCTAGCACGTTGTTTTGTTATGGGAAGGCCGCAAATGCTTCAGATTGTTTCAAAATAGGTGCGCCGACTGTGTCGGCGAGTCTAGAAGGTTCCGGAAAAACCTGCTCTAGAAAGTTCTGCATGGAGAAGGTTCTAGAAAATTCCAGAAAGTTCTATAAGGTTCTAAAGTGAGTGGCGGAATGTGTAAATTTTTTTAAAGTTCTGGAAGGTGAATGTTCTAGAAGGTTCGCGAAAGTTCTATGACGATCCAAACAGTGTACTAAAAATCTACGCTGGCGAAGCCGCGCGGGCACAGCTAGTTTTCATATATTCTTTTATGAATATTTCGTATTTTGTTTATCCAGCACCGGTGTCGATATACTATCTAAAAGGGTTGCTTTTTAATATATTTGTTTCGCGGCTATACTGGCTTATATTACTTAGCAGCACAGTATGGATATGGCATATATCAAGAAGTGGTGAATTTTCTTCAATAGCGAGGAAATGATGATCGATGTAGGCTTTTTATTTGCCATAAAGGTATTTGAAGTATGATTATTCCGAGTTATATTCCTCACTAAGCAATCAGCGTGCCACACATATTTTTTGGGGCAACTGCGCGAGAAATATTGTGGAAAACCCCAGATTAACATAACACCCCGCTTAATACGAAATGGAGGATACCTAAAAATGGTTCTAGAAATTTCCACGTTGCTAAAAATATAATTTTTTTCTTAATAACTGAAGGCGTCCCTATAAAAAGGGTCTATATTCTACATCAGGTCAAAACGTGATTTTATTATTTTAAAATGTTCTATATAATAGTATGCATTATGTACGGTATTTTATTTTTCATGATTTCAACTCAATCTTGCCGAAATTCGACCTCAAAAGTTACAAAGCTAACGTAGAAAAAGAGTCTATATTCCTCTATATTCATCTGGTAGTAACAAATACGACGTATGCCGACAGTTCCAAGTGTCACTGGGATTGTTTAACTACACAAAAAGCAAAGAAAATATAAATAAAAGCAAGTGAATTTTATAAAATGAAAAAATCGGAGAATTTGGTTATTTATTTCACAAAGTGTTTTTCCTCTCCTGCAAAATTTTGTTTTTGCCTAAAGACCCTTTTTATAGGGAAGCCATCAACTATTTATTTGTAATCAGTTATAAAATTTTTGAATTTTCACATCTATATCAAAGGCTGTTTCGTGATAGCTGAAGTGTCATTGATTAGAATTAGCGTTCGAAGTATTCTGATCCAACTGCTAGCCCGGATTTTAACTTACGAAATCCGAACCAGTTGACAATTGGATTTCGGAGTTCCGTTGTTTTTTCTTCTGTTGGACAATTGGCGTTTTTCGTGCGGTTCCTATAAATACGACGTATCCGATGTTCAACATTTTAAGCCTTTCGAAAATAGACGTGTCGATCTGTTCCCGAATTCAATGAAGCCCCTAGAGCGACCTGAAGCATTCGAGTTGGGGTTCTCCAGAAGAACATTTAAAATAGGCTGGATGAATCTTTGTTAAATGTAAATATAATGTAAATTTATTAGACGTTAATGGAAAAAATAAGTAATTAAACTAATAAAACCCCAAAAAACTTAAAAAACCTCGGAAGTGTGATGAGACTTCCAGAAAAGTACGAGATCTAGCACCTATAATGCAGGGGAAGATTGCTGGAAGTTGGGGTCCTAAAAGAAGGAGAACATCATGGCTTAAAACCTAAGGCAGTGGTTTGACCAGTCTACTGTAGAGCTATTCCGGGCCGCAGTAAATACAGTGATGATAGCCAATGTCCGTTGAACAGATAGGACAAAAACAAAGTTTTTTAACAGCTATAGGAACGAAATACCTCACTAGTACTCCCAACTCTGCGTTCCGATGGTCCACCGAATTATACGTATCGGTTATCCGATTCGTCCGCTTTCTTCTTCTGTTTTCCGACTGAACTCTTATACTCATATAATACACACAGAATATTTTCGTGATAAATTTTTGTCTCTTGCTTCAAAACCCGTTCGTTCCGGTACGATTATAGAAAAAAAAGGTACACAGAAATTTACATGTCCTACTCAAACTATGACTCAAAGATAAAGGACACCAAAGAAAATTGTCCGAATAACAGCTCAAACAGATTGTTTTATAGTACTGGTCAGTAAACTTTCATAAAAAAGAGCTTCGAAATGAGAAGCTGGACTAGACATAGTAGACATATACCAGATAAGGAAGGTTTGTAAGGTACAGAGGGTAGGTAACATCAAATTCTCGATAGGGTAGCAGCATTCACCATAGCCTAGTGCTCAAGAGGATTAGAACCAGATATCTGTAGTCAGAGTTGAAAGTTGTCAAAGGAAGCAAGACTAGCGGTACATAATGGCGTTCTAGTGCCAACCTTTATGTATGGAAGTGAAGCCTGGAATTGGCAAAAGAGGAATGAAAGTACACTGAATGCGGTGGAAATGCGGTCACTAAAACGCTTGTGTGGAAAATCTTTGGTCGATAGAGTGAGGAATGAACAAATTAGAAGTGAATCCAATGCTGGCTGTAGTGTGGTAGATGGAATAAAGAAAGGAGTGCTGAGATGGTTTGGTCATGTGGAACGTATGAAAGAGGAAAGGATGGTTAAGAAAATATATGAGGCGAGTGTTGAAGGCAACAGGAATAGAGGGCGTCCGCGAAAGACCTGGCACGATCAGTTAGTACAAGTATTTGAGGATGGCCCTGTTAAAAGCCGCAACAATCGTAGAACGTGCATGAGAAGATGTCTGAATGTGGCCGAAGCAAAAATGGTGTGCCAGGATAGACGAGTGTGGCGTTCAATCCTCTCTGTCTACCCCTGCGGAGAAACGGCGTGATGGTTAGTTAGTTAGTTAGTTAGTTAGTTAGAGTTGAAACAACGATACTAATGTGGTACCGTGACGTGGAAGCTAACGGAAAATTATCGTAGCAACATGTCTTCAAAGGCATGTCATTCTTAGAGATCGAGAAGAAAAAGAATCGAAACCGTTGAGACGGTTAAAAGACAGTAATGATAGAATAAATAAAAATATTTGGTTAAAAAAGATGTTACAAATAAATTCATTAACTACTCCTATAATAAGTCAAGTGACGGTTTGGGTGCCTTTTGACTGCCTTGAAACAGAGCCTCTACAGAGACAGGATTTTTGAAAAATAAGAACGGGCTATAAGACATGTTGTAGTCTGAGGCTTGGATCGATATTTTTCGATATTCTCATCGAAAGATATCGATCAAGTCGGAAGCCGCAGACAGCACAGCCCTACACCTTTTTTGGGAGAATATTCTGGAAGCATTCGCAAATATCTATAAATAGAGGGAGAGACGCGATTTTCAACACTCTCCTCGTAGACCTCGTTCATACAGTGTTTTGTAACTTGTCTTAAGCTTTTATTAAAAAGTATTGTTAAAAATCTGTGTATTCAAAATTAAATAAATCTTGTAAGTATATTCCAAATTCTTCTTTTTATTCTCTGCTTCCCGAATATAATAGATATAGAGAGATATATATATGATATATATATATAGAGATATAGAGTATAGATATATATATAGAGATATATAAGTTATATAGTATATAATATATATAGTCCAATTATGTAGAACCCCAGTATTTAAATATTGGTGGTGACCCTTAAATAAAATAAAGCCCATAAAAAACAAAAAATAAAAGAGATAATATATTCCCGCCCTCCACCCACAATGTCTTTGTACATGAGAGGTTATAAAAAAAATGTTATAATACAAGATCTGTCGAAATACCGGAGGTCGCGGTAGGCGGGTGTACCGTTTTAAAGCAAAATCACGTAGCGCCTCACTTTATCAATCCGTGAGATGTTTCCCTCCGGCGGAGGCTGCGAAGATTTCTCTCGCGTAAATACGGTCCCATTAAGAGAATATATTGAAACATTAAATTGTCCATGAAAAATAAGCTCAATTTTCTCAATGGCCACTTTGTAATGCTCGTCCGCAGGTGACTTTTCTTTACCTCTCCGTAATTGTACCTTTATAAAAAGGAGGAAAGGTTTTATTGCTGTCTCCAGAGGGGCGGTTCTAAACCTTTATTTACAACGATATACAATGTGTCCCGAATTTCATGCTTAACTTTTACATCGATTTTCGGCCATTACTTACACAAATAATGTTAATTGTGTGATCATAAACAGTAAAAATAAATATAATATTACATTCAATACTCAAATGTTCTTGTTTTTGTATTGATTATGCTAAATTTTATATTTTATACATTTTTTAAATACAATGATCGTTTCTGCCAGTCTAAGTAAAATCATCCAAAATAATTAGTAATTTTAATAACTAATTTCGCGATTTATTAGCCACATTTAGCTGAGTCGATTAACATTTTTTCGCTTTAAATGTACATCGTACTTCACCTGTGTATAAAAAATATTATATTTTATTATTGTGAATATGAGGGTAGTTTTATAGTAAGTTGAATAGTTTATTTTTTTGCATATAAGATTAGGTATATGCCTGTTATACTGATCTTGCCATCTTAATCACTCGGATCGCAATGATATTTGTGTAGAAAAATTATTTCCCAATTAATTAAATCTAATTATCTAAAAATGTGCATTAATATTATCACTAGATATTAAATCAAAAAGAACCGCACAGTAGATTAATTGCACGAATGCACGCGGGTCTAGAATGGCTTGGAAACAACAAAGACATAACTGGAAGTCAGTCGAAAGAACGGGAATATTCAAGAATTTCTTTGTTCTTGTTCTTCTTGTTCTTTATAAACAAGCGACATCATAGCTGCATATTTAACCAGCGAAATAAAGTACCAGAATATCTACTTACGTGCATCAGTATTATACAGACAAGTGACCTGTTCAAAGTTCGTGTGAATTACAGATTAGCACTCCAGTTAAGTATGTGTCCAGCGACTTTACTGTGAATAAAATAATAATTGTTCGAAGAATATTTTTTCTTCTGAAAGAAGGTTTGAACTTTGTGCACAATCCACTATTGAATATTTTTCCACTTGAGATTCCATCCCGTTCAGATGACATTCCTAATAATTAACACCTTCGACCCCCCCCTCTCCTCATCATCCTCTTCACCGTGACCCACTTGCATGGTTTAACTTTTTCAATTTTTAGTACACAAACAATCCTGATCAAGAAAACATTGTTCTCGAAACATGTAGATTGTATAATCTAATAAAGCGGTGAAAACAAAGTGATTTGTGTTTTATTTTAAGACTAAAATAAAACGATGACTGGAATCGAAAATCCTCTTTTTCAAAATAAAATATTATTTTGAGTGTTACACTTGTCTCCCGCCGCCGCGACCGGTGACAGCATTATTATTTTGAAAAAAAAATCTATGTAGGTATAGTATGATGTGTGCTTGAGACGTGTAACACATTTCATTGTGTATTAAGCAATCAGACAGATTTGTAACACACAATCGGCCCGATTCTGAAAATAACAATGTCTGGATCTTTAAGATCTTTATCCCAACACTTAATAGACGATAATACAAATTAAAAATGTCCACAGCGGATTTTGTAATTCTACGGCTCAAATACACTGTATTAAAAGATGATATAAGAAAGATTGTTTCTTACAAACGTATTCATTTCTTCATCCACAGCGTCCAGATAAAATATCATGGCTAAACTTGTCATGACCGTGTTCGGCGTTACCGCGTATTCAAATCTTCCATCCTGACATTTTTTGACAGATATGTCTGGATCTTTAAGATCTTTATCCCAACACTTAATAGACGATAATAAAAATTAAATAATCCAGAGCGGATTTTGTAATTCTACGGCTCAAATACAGTGTATTAAAAGATGATATAAGAAAGATTGTTTCTTACAAACGTATTAATTTCTTCATCCACAGCGTCCAGATAAAATATCATGGCTAAACTTGTCATGACCGTGTTCGGCGTTACCGCGTATTCAAATCTTCCATCTTGACATTTTTTGACAGATATGTCTGGATCTTTAAGACCTTTATCCCAACACTTAATAGACGATAATAAAAATTAAAAATAAACGAGACATAGCTTTACGTCGGTGTTTGTTTCTGTAAGTTTCTAAATGAGATAGATATAGAGGGAGGGAGAAAGATGTAAATTGTTATCTGTCAAATGTCAAGATGGGAAGATTTGAATATGCGGTAACGCCGAATGTGGTCATGACAAGTTTAGCCATGATATTTCATCTGGACGCTGTGGATGAAGAAATTAATACGTTTGTAAGAAACAATCTTTCTTATATCATCTTTTAATATAGTGTATTTGAGCCGTAGAATTACAAAATCCGCTGTGGACATTTTAAATTTGTATTATCGTCTATTAAGTGTTGGGATAAAGATCTTAAAGAAACAGACATTGTTATTTTCAGAATACGGATGAATATCATGTACTATTGATTTGCAATAAATTAAAATTTATCTTAAAATACTAGAATCTATTCGCTCCATTCGGCAATGTGGGGAGAGGGAGTGGCACGTGATGTGAAAAGGATAAATAAAATCTAACCCCCCCCCCTTCCGGTTCCCGGCTGAAGCGATTGGTGTTGAGTAGCACCTTCCGGTGCTGAGAACCAATGGCCAGACCGGAGGCAAGGATGACACGCCATGCAATGTATTCTTTAAATAAATGTTTGCAACATGTTAATTTTACTATATTAAAGGAAACACATTCTTATTGTGAAGTTGCAATTTCAGAACAAAGTTCTGTGAATTATTAAACAATTTCTAATTATTAATCAATTAAAAAAGACGTACAGAAAAAATCAAATTAACAAAAAAATATTTAAACTGCCACCGTTAAAAAAAAATTTCGTTAACTTACCAGACTGTCATGGCGAAATTGGATAACGCGCCATTCCCGGACAGAATTGGAGGTCCGTGGTTCGAGTCCCGGTGACAGTTAAAATATTTCTCGTTAATTTGATTTTTTCTGTATGTCTTTTCTAATTGATTAATAAAAATTGTTTGTTAATTTTACAACATTTACATTACCAAGAGATGCTGGAAAAAAAGGGTACACGATCGAGGATTTACCAACACTCGGACGATTTAGAATAAAATGGAAACACCTAGAAAGAACTGAAACACGCGGAAATTTGCCAGAACATTTGAGAAAAGACGTGTCCTATACAGGGTTATTTGTAAAACATTAATAACCTCGCAGGACTATATTCCTATCTTGATTATGAGTAGAAAATGTTCAAGCTATTATGACCTAATATCAATAGTTAAGGAGATATGCGACATCAAAGTTTGCATTTTTTTTCCAATATTTCTAACTTATTTTTTGTATAACGTTGGACTATCATTACAGTAACGTATATCGAATATGAAAAATTCATTCCCTTTAATACAAGTCAAATAAAAAAATAAAAACCTTAGAATCCCAATTGGAAAACATTCCAATTGGAATTTTTCAGGGTTTTTATCATTTTATTTAACTTGTATTGGAACGAATGAATTTTTCGTAATCGATATGAGTTACTGTAATGATAGTCCAACGTTTTACAAAAAATAAGTCAGAAATATTGAAAAAAAAAATGCAAACTTTGATGTCGCATACCTCCATAACTATTGATATTAGGTCATAATAGCTTGAACACTTTCGACTCATAATCAAAGTAGGAATATAGTCCTGCGAGGTTATTAATGTTTTACAAATAACCCTGTATATCATGAGGCGGTGGACGTGAGCACGATTATTTTGACATTTGGCGAAGACGATATACAAGAGAACCTATGCGATAGATGCGGACGCGAATAAGCGACATATGTAGACAAAAGTGCAGCGATTTATAAAAAAAGTACCTGTGTGGGCTATACTCGACTGACGAATCAGTGCGAATTACTAAATAATGTTCTAGCTAATGTTCGTGTCCAGTGAATACCTATAGATACACAAAAAATAGTTTTTTTTATAGTGTCTAATTTCGTCTCTCACCGCTGCGAATCCGTGAGAATATCAGTAGCGTTTTTAATTTAGTCGGTTCATACAGTTGAAGATCATCTTCTTCCTCTCAGATCTTCCTCTCTTCTCCACCTTTCCAGTTGCCATTAGTTTTTCCAGGTTAACATACACTCTGCGGGCGTTGTGTCCGAAAAAATGGATAATACAACACGAAACAATCTTGGATCCTCACTCGTACGAGAATTATGACATTAGTTAGTATGCACTGTATTCTGAACATTCGCTTACAGCACCGCAAAGACAATAAGTTAAAGATACGAAATAGACATATTTTTACTCCCTTTATATTAACTCGTGGCGTCTGTTTGCTTGTTTGCCGGCTTGCCGTCGAAAAAACTTTGGATCGATTTTTAACCCTTTTCCCGTGATCCAATCGAGCTGAAACTTTGCAAGCAGACTCGTGGCGACGATGAAGAAGATCTATCAAATTTTCGTTAAAAAAAATAAATAAATATAGTATAATTTTGGATTTTTCAAATCGTCGGTAAACATAATAGGTACTTTACTACGAATTTCGAAAATCTAAATTGACTGACAAATGTTTTTAGAATTTAATCTTCAGAGCATGAAGTATCTTATCAAAGCTCAAAACATCTGACATTTTAGAAATATATTAAATTACTGTTTAGTTTTATGATATATGTTTTAATTCGTCTTTAATTGTTGTTATATTTTACAAAGAAAGGGAGTATAATAAAAACTTGGTTTTTATGGGTTACTTTTTAAAATTTATTGTTTCGGAGGAAAGCTTATAGAGCTCCATAATCACACACATGATAATAAAAAAAAAGTTTTTTAGTTCAACTTATATAATTTTTGTGAGACGTGTTTCGCCTTATGAGGGCATTATCAATATAACTATTTTACACTCAACAACTTTTCAAAATTGAAAACTAACTGAAAGGGACTGCATTATAAATTTAAGCATTTAAGTAGATTTTTGCATTTTAGCACAATTATAAGAAACAATTTTGTTCATATACTAATGATAAACTAATGAAAGTAAATACATTCATATATGGAAGAGGATAGCTATACAATTGATATAAATGAGATAGATATACAAGTTGTTAAATATAAAATGATAATGCCCGCATAAGGCGAAACGTCTCACAAAAAATTAAATATGTAGAATTAAAAAACAGTGTGCTTCATTTTCAAACATGTACATACTTTTATGACATTTTGAAAGCCTCTTTGAGCTTTATTTGAGGCATAAATATAATTTGATTGATTGATAATTCAATTATGGATTCTAAAGAAGATGAAGAATTGAGGTATTTAAGGGGCGTAGCAAGAGTAACATTATTGAAGTGAGATAAGGCAGACTTCTACATATAAAAAGATCTTTATTAAGGCAGCTTGGATACGTTTTGCGAATGTCAGAGAAATACCAAGAGATGTATCTTCGTAAAAAAGATGACCAGAGAAGAGGGACCCACTACACTCCCAGAGCCGTTTTATGAGCAATAGATCCCATATCGGCGCTGCACGTTCGCCACCTATATTTGGCATTTTTTTAATAAGCATAAACATAATAACTCCAGGGTATGCTTGACTACAATAGTTTAGAGACTAGAAGGAATGTGTATTTGATTACACATTTTTATCGATTGTTGCGCGGTATGATCGATAATCCTGAAATTATGCAGAGCATTGGTTTGTATGTTCCTGATAATTACACTAGACATCGTCAGCATAGATTGTTTCATATTCCAATATACAGGACCAACCTGCCGATGGTTATGCCTGTTGAAAGAGCCACAGCTATGCTGAACAAAATCGCTTTGGGTATTGATATATTCCATGTGTCTGAGGGGGTTTTCCGAAGCGGGATTCTCCTACACCTTTGACCAGATTTTGTTATTTTTAATTTATTAATTATTTTTATTTTTGATATATACTTCCTAATATGTATGTATTATTATTATTATTATTTTTTTTTAAATAGAGATGCGAACACGAAATTCGTGTCACATCAATATTCTTACTATTTTCAAATTAAGCTAAACGCTTGTGCTATGAAAATAGGACTAACTTGCTTGTCTGGAGTGAGATTCGAACCTGCGACCTTTAGATCACGAGGCGAGAGTCCTAACCACAAGACCAACAAGCTACTCTTATGCCTTAAACATTTTGTTTGTCATGTACATATTATCATTAAATAAATTGAATTGAATTGAATTGAATTGAATTGAACACAACATGTAGACATATAACTTAGGAGTCAGATTAATTAAAAAGATGAGAAGAGTGTAGCCTCAGACTAAGTAGCGAAAACAGCAACAATGCTCGTGGATCAGTGAATTTGATAGAAACTCAGATATTTTTTTAGCCCCTAAATTAAAAATTATAAAAATAAATTCACAATCCCCTACCGTAATGTTGCAACCAGCGGGAAATAAAATATGCGATGAAAAGAAAACACACAACGAAAGTACCACGATTTACAAGACTTAATAAAATAGAGATGTAATATATTTCCACCCCTAGGAAGAAGCGAGCGGAGAGCAGAGACGGACAAAGATTTCAGGTAAGAAGAAAGCGGCGGGGGCAGGAAGTGGTCCTGTCTTCCGGTGGGGGCGGAAACAGATGATTTAGTGCCGCTAACCACCGCCGACTGCCGGCCGCGTTACCAACTACCCTCGCTCAGAGCTGAACATATTGATTTTACAAGGATTGATTTACCACAGTGAGGAAACATCCTGCAGCATGATTGTCTACAGAGTACACAATAAAGGACGTAGGCGATGTTTAGAATAACTCTTAGAGATTTATATTCATACTTGCTGTGCCCGCGTGGCTTCGCACGCGTAGATTTTTAATACACTGTTTGGATCGTCATAGAACTTTCGCGAACCTTCTAGAACATTCTCCTTCCAGAACTTTCAAGAAATTTATCGAATGTACAGGAACCTTCTAGACACACATACACATTCCGCCACTCAGTTTAGAACCTTATAGAACTTTTGGGAATTTTCCAGAACCTTCTCCTTCCAGAACTCTCTAGAGCAGGTTTCTCACAGACACAGTCGGCGCGCCTATTTTGAAACAATCTGAAGTATTTGGGACCCTCCCATAACAAAACAATGTGCTAAAAAGCACATTTTCGTCACCCACTCCCCCCCACGCACAGCCACCCCCACCAAACTCGCATATTCTCGATGTGACACCAAGGGCTATCCACCACCATAACCACCGGTGGGTGGTTATGACTGGTTGTGGAGAAAACTTGACGGGTAGGGAAACACGGGTTTCTTTTTATACATATATATTGAGTATACAGTAAATTACCGTCTCTTATTTTGAATATTTACTAAATATTCCAAAAAGTGTATATTTTTAAATTCCTGTTAAATTAGTGGGTGACACTTGCATCAGGATTACGACTGTTCAAAATTGATTTGAAAAAATTCAGAAATAAACATTCAGTCTGGAGGCGTTCCCCATTAAGGAAATCTGTTTGGTTAAATTTATTAAAGTTTAGAACCCTATTGAACAATTAAGTCTATTGTCATAACAATCAAAATTTAGCAAAATTTTTAAAATCACACGATTAAAAGAGTTCAATAATTTTTGTATCCAAACCAGGATGAATTTTTCGGCAGATTATGCCATTGTCAACTAATAAACATAGGATTCAGTAAGTTTATATACAAAATTATTTGGTGAAATTATGGGAAATGACATGAATAATAATACAATCAATGCAGGTAATGGTTTTACAATTATACCATCTTGATAGGTAATTAAATGATAGCTCTAAAATATATAATATTAGAGATAACAGGGATAATTGGATAAATACAAACAATATAAGAAAGATATTAGATTTTTCTAAAAATTGATAATTTGGGAAATACCTGCCTAAGATAATACAATAATAATAATAATCATTAAATTTATTTGGTAAATGTACAAACTTAAGAGTGTATTCAATATAATATAATTAATACACATTTATATTACACGCTTACCCACCTTTAAATGAGTTTCTCATGTTAAAAAGTGGGGGCATTGTCATATATGTATATATTTATTGTTAAAGTAATCGTTAGTGTAAGACATAAGATTAAATAAGTAAGATATAGACAAAGAAACATTAGATTAAGTTATAAAAATTAAGACATTAAATTAAGTAAGTATGATATAAACAATATAAGAAGACTAAAATGTAAGACATTAGATTATGTAAATAAGTTATACACAAACGTTAAATTAAGTTATAAAAATTAATAATTAAAAAGGTATTGTAATAACATTTAAAAGTATGTATATATCGTTTGTTTTTGGTAAGTTTTTTTTCATTGCGTTATGGTGATGGTTTTTTGTAGAAGATCTTTCAATTTAGTTTTGAATTTTCTATAATTTTTTTCCATCTTCATTTCTTTGGGAAGAGCATTAAAAATGATACTCCTTGATAGGAGAAATTGTGTTGGGCTGTGCTAGTATTACATTTACGTATCAAAATATTTCCAGCTGGCCTCGTAGTAATAGATACTAAAACATCCAAATATACTACTATTGTACATTTTGTGAATTTGAAGTATGGCAAATTTTTTATAGATTTGATTAATATTTGGGACGTTAAATACGTGCAGGTGACATTTTATTTTTGAGTAAAAACAATAAAGAAACAGATGTAACCTCACCAGCGTAAATAACACTACATTCCACAAACATACTAGTACTATTCACACACTGATTAATTTTCAGGGACTTCCTCACTTCTCTTCCACCTTACCATTACGATTGTAAAATCAGTGCGAATTCGGGAAAGAAAAATAATAGCACTTCGAAGTATTTCCGTCTTCACCTTGTTCCTCGCCGGCTGCCTTATTTAAAATTGAAGCCTACTAATGAAATAAGGTTCTCTTTGAGGTTCCGCCGGCCGGGGAGCTTCGTTCGAGGAGGAGAGTGCGCCTAAGTATAAATTATTAACGGCAAAATGTCCGCGAGAGCGACGTTCACGGCGACATTAAGCATTACGCTTACACTAGCGTAAATCAGCCTTTATATCTGGCTATAACTTGTGAACGCGGTATTTTTTTTGTAACGAGACGTCCATAAATCTTCCTCTCGGCCCCTCTGCGTTACGTGGGGCCCTGTTGCATCCGGCAGGAGGAATGTCCTGGGAGTAATAAAGGACGACGGAAAATTCGGCCAATCCGATGTACTTCCCTTTCGGGCGAGCGGTACAACGTTGTGCATACAAAGGAAAAAGGATTCCCGTTTATTGAAATTGTCACGACATGATTTATTTATTTATTTATGTACTACAGTACAAACTAACAGAACATATAAAGAGATTATACATGATTATTGAACAGTAAAGAGACCATCTTACAAGTTTCCACAGAATTAACCTGTTGTGTTTTAACATAAAGCAACAATAACTTGAGTTATAGAATAAAAAACAAAAAAAGTGAAAGTATCAAGTTATGGACAAACTATGGGAGTCAAAGAATTAGAGGTAAAAGGAGAATAAGAAATGGATAGAAAAGGACAAATCTACTTAGTAAAAAAGACAAGAGATAAGAATAAAAAGAAGTGCAAAAGATATATGTATAGCATAAAGATATCTGATCAATACATCTGCATATATATATATATATATATACGAGGTCTGGGCAAAAAAAAAAGTTAATTAAAGAAAGATACAAGATAAAAAATTACATATACGAAGTCAGTTCAAAAGAAAGAAGATGGATTTAAGAAGAGGAAAAAAAAGAAGGTTTATGACCGAGGTGAATATCCAAGAGTTTTAAATTCATAGATCGATGAATTGAAAAGATCCAAGTCGCTGAATATAGTGTTGAACAAATTAGACGAGCGATATATAATAGAGTTTTGCCGGGAGTTGGATGATACAAACAAATAATTGGCCTGGATTAATTAATTTATTTATTAATTTATTTTGTTTTGGGGAAAATTAACAGCAAAACAACAATCTTAAAAATATGAAATAATGGTTTTTACAATTATGCCAATTACAAATTTTCCACTGAATATAACAATTTACTTTAACTTACTTTAATAGCGAGTGGAGAGGGTGGAGGGGAATGTAGAACGGGAGTAGAAGGGAAGATATAATGTACGAATTAGTTTGGGTGCGGTAGTGTAATATTGTTTGTTTTATGTTTCTTATTGTTGAGTTGAAAATGTCAATAGTTTGTGTTAAATGAATTTGTGGATCTGTACGTAAAGGAGTTTTGTTTTGAGTTGGTCTTACAAAAGGGGAGATGAAAAGCAGGTGAATGTCTGTTATTGCGAGTTGGGATGTGGTAAGATATTCGTTGAAGAAGTTCCGGACTATCGACTAGATTGTGTGTTATTTTGAATAGCATCACCGCGTCAGCTATGTTTCTTCGACGAGTTAGGGTCTGCATGTTAAAAAACTTGGCAGAGTCTTCATTGCTTAAATGAGATCTAAATGAACGGAGGTCTAGGTATCATAGGAATCTGTTTTGGACCTTTCAATTCTATTTTCGTGTACTGCATAACCTGGATTCCACACCTGAGATGCATTTTCTAAAATACTAGAAATAAAGTGTCTTGAGGGTACTGATATTTTTGAAATGTTTGTTTCATGTCATATAACACTGGGTGTTTTTCACAAATTCTATTAATTGCTCATCCGACATTTTAAACAAAAACTAACAAAAAATATCTATAAACCAAGAAAGATTGACGCGTGGTGTCGGGTGTTAACAAGAAACACACTGCGTGCGATGCGTCGGGTGGCGTGTGTGTCCCCTATCCCGGCAACACGCCGAGCTGGATGGACTGGATGTTACCGCGTGGGGTTGCGTTTCATCACATGGCGTGTTGTCTATCTGTATCTGACCATATTAAATATATGAGATTGATAAGTACTTACATGTGTGGCGTGGCGTGGCGTGGCGTCGCGTCGCGTTTTAATAGTATGTTTCAACCTTGAATTATGGACGTCATAAAAAAGTCTAAAAATAAATACAAAGTGTAGTTACATATGTAGAGGTACAGGCAAGGTCGTTCCGCTCAGGTTTGTACTAGTTCACGCTAGTTCGCACGTAAGTACTTACCCACTGTATCGCTTATATTTGGTAAAACATGCAGATTCGCTAGTTTCTGTGGTCCCTTCTACGTCGCTTGTTAAACAACTCAAATACTAAGTGCGCAGTAGCTCGGTCAATCTTCTTTTATAGTCATTGTCAGTTAGCGATACTTCCAGCATTCAGTGGACCATCCCATACCCCTCTAGCAATTTCCATTTCACTGTAAAATGTGTAGTGTGCTGTGAAATCCTCGAATACGTACAGTCCATTCCGTGGGGTATTATGCCGTGTTTTTACGACCTTTCTGGTCAACGTTTCGGATCCCATTGCGGGGCCCATCATCAGGGTAGAAAGGTCGTAAAAACACGGCACAATACCCCAGAAGACACAAACCAGAAGATTCCGAGTGACCGTGAAAACCTAAGAACATATTTTGTTTTATTTATTTTTATAATTAACAAACAGACCACAAACAGGTCATTGTTGACCCTGATAGATGGTCCTTGTGTGATATTAGAGTACAAAGTATAAATATTTTACGAACATTTTGATAATTAGATTACAAAATACACTTTTAATGATGATCATTTTATAAATAGAATGTTCAGAACAAAATTAAGAGTTTCCATGTATTTGTATCAAAATAGCTTGAGTTGAAGTTGAATAAATACGGTACTGGATTTTGTCACTAGGACAATCATTAATCGAGATATATTATAGATGTCTTTTTACGATTGGAATTTTTTTAGCAATATGCTTTATATGTGTAATCAGATTATATGGACGATTATATGGAAGAATCTCATTACACATATAAAGGATATTGCTAAACGAAAATTCCAATCATAAAAATGGATATCTCATTAGTGACATCTGTGGTTAATTAATTATTTAAGGAAGCACTAGAAATCTACAAGCATCCGATAAACATTAATAGAGATGATGGTCTCAAATTAAAAACATCTTGGTATCCGGCGCTTCAAAGTCATTCTCGTCGCAGACTCCGCAGAGATAGTGATCAGACAACAGATGAATCATACATACAACACAATACAAACACATCATGACTTCGGCACGGTATTGCAAGCCGATACTTAACCACAACACCAACATTCAAGACAACACATCAGCCCTGATGATGGACCCTGCAATGGGATCCGAATTGTCGGCCCGAAAGGTCGTAACAACACGGCATAATACCCCAGTAAACACAAACTTGAAGATTCTGAGTGGCCGTGAAAACCTAAGAACATTTTTCACATATGAAACAGGTTGTAAAATTTAAATATATACAACTTATAAAAAAAATTGATAGAGATATATATTTTATCATGGGTGGAAATGGTGAACGTTACATTACATTAAAGTGATCACTTAAGCCAGCCGTACACTGGGTCACAAACCTTATGAACTCCCAAAGACTTCCGTATATCTTGATACGTATATCAAGTTTTTCCTCTCTCCTAAGATTTTTTTTATTCATAAACGAAACCTAAGTCACATGCCATTGATAAGGCTTTGATATATCAAGGCAGACTTGCAAACATTTGTAATTGAAGTTTTGTTAGTCTATATTCAAATAGACGGGTTTTATCTTCATATTTTACCGCTTGAATTATTTATTGTCGTGTGTTCGAGTAGGTACTCGGGTACTTTGTATGTGGGGTACTCGGCTTAGAATTCAATCATCCTACATATTTTCGAAACTTCAATTATTTCTCCCTTTCGTTGTATCAATATTTGTATGGAATCCGTACGAGTATCATACAATACAGAACTCGCTGTAAACTAATAGATACGCCGGCTTTGTCTAGAGCTCCTGTCTCCCGGGCGCTCCCTAATCCCGAGGATTCGGGGCCTGGAATCCCAACATCCCGGGAATAATAACCGTGTACTAAATAATATTAAGGATTTAGTTGAAAATAACTTTGTGGGCGGGCACAAAGGTTTTGCGAAGTCTCTCAATGTTTCCATTTAATCGAGGCTGAGATGGATGGAATTTTCAAGAGGGAATTGCGGCCTGTGTATTTCACCGGGACCTAAAGAATAAGAATGCAAAATTTGGATCAGATCGGCAAACGGTGTAGATTTGTTCAGAAAATAAATCAAGTGAGAGGGTGGGTTAAAAGGGAAGAGGGAAAGTTGTCTTTGTTACGTAATAAGTACGCATAATTTGGGTCAGATTGATCAAACGGTACAGATTTGCATTGTAATTATATCACTAGAAGGGTTAAAGTGGGAGAGAAGAAACGTCGCCTATGATACCCGCCGGGTCCTAAAGAATAAGCGAATTTTGAGTCCGATCGGTCGAACGGTACAGATTTGCATTGTTAATATATCAAGGAAAAGGAAGGGGTAAAACGAAAGGGAGGAAATATCCTCTATGTTATCCGCCGGGTACTAAAGAATAAGTTTGCAAGATTTGAGTCCGATCTGACGAACGGTACAGATTTGAATTGAAAATATATGAGGGGGATGGAAAGGGATAAAGAGGGAAGGAGGAAATATCCTCTATGTTATCCGCCGGGTACTAAAGAATAAGTTTGCAAGATTTGAGTCCGATCTGACGAACGGTACAGATTTGAATTGAAAATATATGAGGGGGATGGAAAGGGATAAAGAGGGAAGGAGGAAATGTCGCCTATGTTACCCGCCGGGTTCTAAAAAATAATTATGCAAAATTTGGATCCAATCGGAAAAATGGTATATATTTATATAGAGAACAGAAAGACAGACAGACAGTGAGTGTTTAAGGTATAGATTTCAGCAAATGTAGATTGAATATTTATTCTGTGAAAACTGAATTAACTCCTGTGTGGCGATGGTGTAACGTAGGTCTACATGTTATAGAAAATATGAAATATCTACCTTATTTACAAGAACTAAAATGTCACATTTTTTATAATCATCGAATAGATATTTTTTACACCAAAATGGCTAAATTAAACTGTTACAAATGTACGGATTTTTTAATTAAAAATATTTATTCATTACTCTCTTATTTACGGCCAGTGTGAAAAAGAGAGCAGAATATTGCACGTCGCAGTTAAATCGAGGAAGAAAGAGCACGACATTACCACACATTTCATGTAGGACAGAGATGGCGGTTGCTTGGTTTCGGTGAAAGAGAAAACAATATCAAAAGAGCATAATAGAGTCGCGTAACACGTGTTAGACAAAGACGGACTGCAGTCACCGCGTCGTTGAATTTAGTTAGTAATGATACGATTCGATATGCCATGATTTTATGATAATTTACTAAAATAATGCGAATATGTATGTATACCTTACATCAGTGTTTCCCAAACTACGGGTCACGACCCACTGGTGGGTCGCGAGCCGATATTAGGTGGGTCGCAGTCACAACACCGCGCAACACGTCTCGTCTGAGTCGTGTAGTGTTTATTATAGATAACGAAGTGCATCCAGATATCAATGTAGTATCTGCAATTTCCACTCATTTAACAGAATTGAAAAATAATTTTAACGCCAACACTTCGAAAAAGAGATGAAAAAGTTCAACAGAATAAACTGGATTTAAAATCCATTTTAAGACAACATACTGACTGAAATGTCAACAAATGCAAGTTCAGAGCTTATTGATTTATCAGAATATAGGTTGGTGAAAAATACTTTTAATCGCGAGAAATTAGCTAAATTTTGGCTTTCAGTTGCTGACACTTATCCCTGCTTGTCTGACGAAGCCATGAAAGTCCTCCTCCCCTTCACTAACTCATACTTGTGTGAAGTGAAATTTTCTGCCATGGTTTCTATTAAGACTAAATACCGGAATAAATTGGACGTATCGAATTCACTGCGATTAAAAATGACTAAAATTGAAGTCAACGCTAATGCTGTTATGACAAAAAAGAAGCAACAAATTCATCCTTCCCATTAAAATATCACATATTAACATTTTTTAATTAAAAATTTCGTTTATATTTGGAGGTTTTTCTTTTATTCTTAATTGAACAGTCTTTTGTTTGGTTACAATATGAATTGGGAAAATGTGAGGCAGGAGGTGGGTCCCGAAAACTTAATTTGTTGTTGGTGGGTCCTGGTCCTATCAACTTTGGGAACCACTGCCTTACATAATTATATAAAAGGACCTTTAAAAAGTCTTATCTGTATTGAAAATATATATTTTTTACCACATATTAAAAACTATTTCGATTTTTAATCATGTAACACTGTGTAACACCACCGTTCCCGGAGGAATTTTTTAGCACAGTCTTTTAAGAGTTAAGAATACACGTAAAGAATGTTTAAATTCTCCCATTCTTTTGTGTGGAAAAGTTTAAGCATAATGGCAATAGTAGCACGCGTTTACAGGAAATTTAATTTCATTCAGGTATATTCATATTACGTTATAATTAGCATAACACCCAAATTCCGGCGAAACTTTCTCGGTTTTTGGGATGCCTACAAAGACAAAGTTCCCGGGAACAAGAAACAGAGAATTCCCGGGATACGGTTTTGGCTCAGACTTCGTTTCTCAATAATATTTATATCTCTGCTTTTCTTTTCACGATGTAGAATTGTAGGTACACTTCTAAATACGTCGCAAATAAATCCTTTCGGAGAATGCAGAAATTCTGAGAAAATATTCATACAAAGTTGGATGTATGTTCTTTAGATGGTTTTCTGTTTTACGAGTATTCATTTTCTAATTTCATTAAAACACAATTAGAGGTTTAAACATTGCACAAAACACATCATTCATAACATATACAAAGTTAGGCCTTAAAAAAAAAAAAGTAAGCCTTAAAAGTGTTATTTTGTACTTTAACCTTTAAATAATCTAAGTATTGATTCAGAATTCGGGTCTTAGAATTTATAATTTGAGTATTAGAGGTACACTTAGAATGAAAACCATTTTATACAGGCTGTATCATAGTCGGTAGCAAAAACTTCGGAGGAGTCTTCTTCATTCAATTTTGAATAGAAAATATTCTTACAATTTGAGTGACATGTCGACGGTTACGAAGATAAGCAACGAGTTTAAGTAATATAATATATTTAAGTATAAGTTTGCATTTTTAAAAAATCTTTCCGATTTATTTTCTATAAAATGTTGGAGTATCACTACAGTAACTTATATGGAATATTAAAAATATATTCGTTTTGAAACAAGTCAATACAAACACCTGTGTTAAAAATTTTGAAACGGTACCAAGATTTACATACCTAGGCTCCCTGATAACAAATAACAATAATGCTACAGAGATCTAGAAGCGTATAGTGAGCACAAATCGCTGTTTTTTCTGCCTACAAAAGCAGATAAAATCCAGACTGCCATCCAGAAACACTAAGATATTAGTGTACAAGATGCTTACAAGACCAGTGTTCACGTATGCAGCTGAGACGTGGGTAGAAAAATACTAAGATGAATGAGCGAGCATTGGAGGTTTTTTAAAGGAAAATCTTGAGGCAACCTTTGGACCGTTTCTTGAAAATGAACTTTGGCGAAGACATTACAACAATGAGCTCTATACTCTGTTTAAGGAGCTAATCGTCACCAAATTTATAAAACTGGAAAGACTTGGGTGGCTGGGTCATGTGGAGAGAATGACCGAGCATCAAGCACCAAAGTCCCCGCTGAACTCAAGACCGATATGGCGAAGGAGCGAATGGAGCGACAGTGTCCTCAAAGACCTATCTGCCTTGGAGCCTCTGAACTGGAGAGAGCTGGCACTAGACCGAGATGAGTGGAGGAAGACTCTTGAGGAGGCCAAGACCCACCAGGGGTTGTAGGGCCATGGGTGATGATGATGACCTGAACGCCGATTGATTATTTTGGTTTGTTTAAAACTCTTGTCTGGGGTGTGGTGATATATGGCAGCGAAACATGGACCATCGGCCAGAGCATGTCCGGGAGGCTAGCGGCCTTTGAGATGTGGTGCTACAGGCGCATGGCGAGGATCCATTGGTCTGAATATATCCGAGACGACGAGGTGTTGAGCAGGGTGGGCGGAAAGAGGCGGCTCCTTAACAGAATCGCCCAACAGCGAGCAATTTGGATAGGCCATAATATAAGGCATCCGGGCCTGCTTTTAACCAAGAGATGAAGAGGCTGGCAGGTGACAGAGAGGAGCGGAGAGGGCGAGTGCTTGTTGCAGACCAATCCTAGGATTGCGACCCAAAAATAAAAATAATACCGGTTTGAGTGTGTCAAGATGATAGATACAGACATCAGAGTCCTAGGAACGTGGATTCAATTCATCGGCCGGCCAGATTAAAAAATAATTTAGCCGAGATACAAACCACTTTAATAACTTGCAATGATAAAGTTTTAATAACAAGATCCTATTATTTACTTAGAATACCCACAGTCTCCGTACCGGACGCCCATAAAACTTGGTATCATTATATTAGCCCGTTTAAGGTGGCTGTCCGCAGGAAATATTACAGGGGATGAAATAAGTCCTGTCCGGACCGATCCCCCAGGTGGGGCATACTGCGGGAAGGAGATATTAGGGGAGCAGGTTCGAGAAGAAGGACTTTATTAGACCGCAGTATTGAAATCCCCGGGAACGGAGACAAACGGCAGGAGAGATTCGTGAGACTGCAGGTGGTGCAATCTATCGGCTGCAATCTAATATAGGTCGCCGAGTAAGGGCTGCTTGTCTGGTTAACAGCTAAAGGTCAATAATCTTAGGTTAACTTTATTTTGGGCAACTTTTTCAAAACTAACTAACTAACTGTAATACTCTTGTTTCGGGATGAGTTTGCTTCCAGTAAAGACTTTGTTCTCGTAAGTGTTTATTTGGTAACGATAACGGTTTAGACAATCGTTTATACAGTAAGATGCGGTCTGGACAACAATGGTAGTGAAAGAGAGAGCGACTCGACATTCACGCGCCTTTTTATACATTCTCTCTCTCTGTCATGCAGTCTCTTTCTGGCGTCGCGACATACGTTCCTCAGATCTATTACACTAACTAACCATCACGCCATTTCACCGCAGGGGTAGGCAGAGATGATTGAACGCGACACTCTCCTATCCTGGCACACCACTTTTGCTTCGGCCACGTTCATACATCTTTTCTTACAAGTTCTATGGTTGTTGCGGATTTTAACAGGGCCATCCTCAAATGCTTATAGTATCTGATCGTGGACGCCCTCTATTCCTGTTGCCTTCAACACTTGCCTCATATATCTTCTTAACCATACTTTCCTCGTTCTTACGTTCCACACGACCAAACCATCTCAGCACTCCTTTCTTGATTCTATCTACCACACTACAGCTAGCATTGCATTCACGTCTAATTTGTTCATTCCTCACTCTATCGACCAAAGATTTTCACACAAGCGTCTTAGTGACTGCATTTCCGCCGCATTCAGTCTACTTTCATTCCTCTTTTGCCAATTCCAGGCTTCACATCTATACATCAGGGTTGGCATTAGAAGCCATTATGTACTGCTAGTCTCGCTTCCTTTGACAGATTCTTATTGGTCATAATTGCATTAGTAGTTTTTCATTAGTAGTTGAATTAACATTATATACTGTTTTCATTAAAACATATTTTTAGACTGTTTTCTAGTTTCAAAATAATTAAAAATATAAACAGTAGTAACAAAGCTAACATTTATTTTAGCCACGGATAAATCCATTCCTACAAAAAGCTTCTGGATGGAATATACGTATTAATGAGAGACTAGCTGTAACCCGTCAAAAATGACGGTACTTTTACATGTCAGTTCCTAAAGAATAAGTATTTATTTATCTATAAAAAATACATAGAAAAAAGAAAAATGTTGTTATTTTATTTTACTTTTATTTTATTTGTATACATACACGGTACAACGTATCATTAAAAAAAAACAATGTACTTAAAAAATGTAAAAAGTGATATATGAAAAGAGATATGATTAACGTAACATTAAACAAAAAAATGAAAAAATAATAAACAAATCAAATATCAAACTCAAAAAGTAATAAAACTAAAAGCAAATAAAATAATAGTAAGCAAATCAAGTCTGAAATTCAAGAGACCAACAAAATTACAGCAAAATGAAAAAATTGTAAGCAATTCAAACAAATAAAATCTGGAACTGAAGAAGCAAAAAAAAAAGAAATATGAAATTCAAAAAGCGAAAACAAAAGATAGCCATGACATCAATAATTATAAACGACGGTTTTATAAAAAAGTTACGAACTATACAGGAAGTTACTGACAGACAAACATAATGTTATTATTATTATTGGGACGGTGGGATTTGTTCGCATTAGGTAGATGACTTTTTTTTGTGTGGAAAATGTTTTTTCATTAGTGATGTGAATTTCACATTGATAGAAAAATACATGAAAAAAATAATTTTGGCAACATGTGAACTTGGTCCCGTTGCAAGTGAAATAACAGGCGCCATTAAGATTTGCATAAGATAATAAATGGGTGATATTATTATGCGGCGAACGTGACATTGGGCTATTTTCGAAGCTGTGCGGAGACCTTGAATACGTGTGATTTAATCACCGTGAAATATCTTCACACGATGCATATTAAAAAGTAATAATTTATTGGTGGAGGTTTACTCAGTTGCGGCCAGACGGAAGTGTTCGCGTTTCGGAGGGACTAGGGTTGAACACTAAATCATTTTTAATATTTAAAAAAATGAGGGTAAACAACACTGTTTTATTCCACTATATTTATTTTGAATTGTTAGAACGTTTTCGGGATTTCTCCCATTGTCAATAACAACAAGTTTACAACTTTGTAAACGTGTTGTTATTGACAATGGGAGAAATCCCGAAAACGTTCTAAAAATTCAAAATAAATATAGTGGAATAAAACAGTGTTGTTTACCCTCATTTTTTTAAATATTAAAAATAAATTTCCACAGCGTTACAAACAAAAAACTTGAACATAAATCATTTCTTATTTTTCTTTGGCTTTTACCTCAATTAATTATTTAAGAGATGTACCTTTTAAATATATTGTAACGAGATGGCAGAATTAGAGTTGTGGAATTTCATACCACAATACATTATAATTTTTTTTGTTTTTGATTTTCTATAATATTATGGTTTTACTATGCTTCTGCTTTTTATATACTTGCTTTACTTTATATTGTATGTATCTTTATATATTTGTATCTATATTTTAAGTATTTTCTTTCCACTTTATGTCATTATTATGTTTACATGATATTATTATTTTTTCTGTTAATTTACACATTACCCATCTGTTGTAAAAGCCCTCTAGGGAGTTAATTAATAAATAATTAAAAAATACATTAACCACCAATCTAGGCCACATACACACATACGTGGCAAGAATGCCGCACAAGCAGATCGAGGCACGAGCAGGGTACACGGGCCGTATACAGGTCATTGTACCGTCAGCTAATTCCAACGATTCATCCACACACAGACAGACTTCAACGAAGTTTTTTGTTCGGAAAATGGGATAAAAAGCAGCCCATGCCTTAAACGGGCATGTTAATCTTTCATCGACCCCAGGCGTAAGGCCGGAGGCTCTCGCCCTTCGAGTATCTAGCATTGTCTTTGTAATCGTATTTATTGTAATCGTATAACTTGTACTTGTTTTATCGAGATAATAAAATCACAGTTTCTTCAAAGTACCGCCATCACAATCCTCCACCAAAACTCCCAAAGAATAAATTACGCATTATTGAAACCTCTCGAAATGACTAGGCTTAGCTCGTTATCGAAACGTCGTGACGTGATATTTAATTACAAGAAGAGACCAGCTGGCTGCTGCGCCATCAGTCATTGTTTGAAGTTTGACTAACACGTCATTACGAGAGACAAACCGTAGGGAAAACAGTTGGCTATTGCGTTGTACACCGAGAGAAAAATATCGGGCGATTACCTATCTACTAGCGAGAAGTGTTAAAGTGCGAAATTGAACAGAATATTCGAGAAAGTGATCGATGCAATAGAAACACCCAGTGTTTTTCGAACAAGAGACAAGAGATAATTAAGAAAATGGATAATAAGTGTGTGTGACTAGAGATTATAAAGGAATTGAATAATAAGTGTGTGATGGTACCGTAAGTTTAAGAACAAAGCTCTAGTAAAGATCGTGTCCAGTGACTTTTTTGCGAAATGAATTTAAAAAAAGTGTTACATTTGCCACGTCCTGTGACAATACATTCTTTTTCTTCTTCAGCCTTCATCCATCCCTCCTTGTTATTTCCTAATTGTAGCTATTTCTCCCCTCCCCCCACAGCGTTTATATCGTCGGCCCATCTCTTTTGAGGTCTTCCGAAGCCTCTTTTATTCTCCCAAGGTCTGCCCATTGCTACTCTAGTTTTGCGCCTTATTTCATCATTTCTAATTCTATCTCTTAGGCTTATTCCAAGCATGGATCTTTCCATGGATCGTTGCGTGCATTTGAGCTTTTCTGCACTTTTCTTTGTAAGGGCCATAGTCTCCACTCTATACGTCATCACTGGCAGTATGCATGATTCAAAAGCTTTTCTTTTTTGGCTAATTGGGATCTCTTTGTTCTCGAAAATATGTTTGAGTTTACCAAAAGAGGCCCAGCTCATTTCTATTTGTCTTGGCAATTCTGCAATTTTTCTAATTTTGCTATGTTTGAAGAAGAAGAAAAAAAACTATTTTATGCTGCTGTACCAAAATGACGAATTAAGAAAATTATTGTAACAGTGATGAATTAATCGCGGTAGCAGCCAAATATTTTTTTCTTGATTTGATTTTTCTTTACGTCTTTCTAATTGATTAATAAATTTGGTGATTAATTAAATTTATTTTGTATAGAATGATAACATAATTATTAATTATAAAAGAACTAAAAGTATTATCAATGTGTAAAATCGAAATTATAGATCTAATAGCATGTTGGTATTGCTTGGCGATATTTTTTTTCTGAGAATGTATGTTTTTTTTATGTAGGTGGCCCTGGGTCAATATATTGGTATAAAATACATATGTAATTTGTAAGTGGTAGAGGATAATACTGTCTCTTTTTCTAGATTACAATTTCAGTCTGTAATATTCTCTTGTCTTATAAGTAATATAAGTAGGCATTATATTTAAGAAATAGAAAATTATAATCATTTATGCAAAAATGAGCATAAACAAATATATATACGTAATTTTTGTAATATTGTTAGTGCGTCAGTTTGAAAATACGAATAGCCAAGGTAAGATATATTAACAACTTAAAATTGATACTATAATTATTTAGAAATCATCACATAATAAATATTTATCTCTTGATTGAAAATTATTGAGGAGGCCAAGACCCACCAAGGGTTGTAGTGCCAAGAATGATGATGATGATAATTGATTTGAGAGTAATAATAGAATAAGCGTGATGACAGTATTAAAGAATTAAAGAATAAGTGATTTTATATTTTAATATTTTGAAACGATTCTAAAAAATGATCCAGTTCTAATATACACATTGAGATTAATAAGATTTTCAATAAAATAAAAGTATAAAATTCTGCTTTCGGCCATTTTAATTGAAACACCGGTCAGAACGAATGACGTCACGCCTAAGTAACCATCACCGTGTCTCTTGAACTGTTATCATAGACACAATGCAATGTTTACTTAGGCTTGACGTTACGTAGATGCCATGACACCTGCGGGCGCATTCGCGCGAAATTAAAATTAGGTATATGAAAATGCAATTATTTGCGTAAAATCTTAGTTTATTACAGAAATAATGTTATTTTAGGCAATAATAGACGTGTACCTACATCGAAGAAGATTATTTCCAAATCTATCATCATGCCTATTGCGTGATTTGAAAGAAGTAATAAAATGATTAGTTAAACTTAATACAACAATTAACAGTCGATTTATACTCATGGTGCTACTAGTGGCTACTGATGAATCTGTTGCAAGTATACATTATATATTTTATTATTACAATATAATAGTATATAGAGACCATAACTATAAAAGTGGTATTTCTTTACGTCCATTGTACTCTATTAATAACAGAAGAAAAATTTAAAGATATGACAGATTTTCTATTTTATACTGTACCAATCTGCCTTCAAAAACCTATTTTCATAGAAAAAAAGAAGATATGTGATAATCTAATACTTGAAGTATTACTAAAATGTAAATGAACATGGCTTAAAAAGAATTTCTTTTATTGTGTCAATTTTAATACGTTTCGTTAACTTTGAAAATGGTCTAAGTCATTTCAACCTTAAATGATTATATTTTTGAATTTTTTTTTGTTTTTTATACGCTAAATTTGTATATGAAAATAAATTATAAATCTAGATTCAAATTCATATAATCTGCTAGCAGAATTTGAAAACATTTTGTTGCGTAATATAAAAATATTTTTAATTAATTCAAACACAAACCTTTAACTATCTCGAAAGGAAAGAAACATGACCACTTTTATAATTATGGGCTCATATATTTGTTTAACGTCCACCGCACCGGCCAAACATGTGGTTTGGCGTCATCTGCGGCGTGGCGGGGTCGATCGCTTTAGTATTAAAATAATGCTGATCTGGATGGCGAAAGTGTAAGGCCGACATGGGAGCTATTGCCCATAAAATGGCATTGGATCTGTGGTGGATCCCACTTTAGCGTTAATGTAACGCTTTTTGTACTAATTTTTATCCCGTATGTGGGGACTTCATAATTATCTAAATATTAGGTCCTTACATATGAAATTGGCGTTTTGCCGTACTGGCAAATTTGATCTCAAATATCTTCTCTTTGGTTAGGAATTCCAAATCCAAATTTATACAGCTATTTACTCATGTATTTGTGTTTTGAAAATTATATTTCATTTGTTTTTTCCTCAATTGTTTTTTTCTTTGCGTCACTCAGTTTACAAAATGAAAAACTTGAAATATCGCGTTATTTACGAGTACGAGTTCCACCGTGGCACCAGTGCTGCAGAAACGGCTCGAAGGATTAATGATGTGTATGGCGACGGTGCCGCAAAAGAAAACACAGTGCGTTTTTGGTGCCAACGTTTTCGTTCTGGAAATTTCGACCTGCAGAACAAGCCCCGTGGACGGCCGGAGACCAAAGTTGATAATGAAGAATTGAAGGCTATTGTGGTAGCGGATCCATCGCAAACCACATCCGAGTTAGCTGCAGGCTGCGATGTTAGTGATAAAACTGTTTTAATCCACTTGAAGCAAATTGGTAAGTGAAAAAGCTTGAAAGGTGGGTACCTCACGAATTGAGTGAAGCAAATCAACAAACGCGCGTTGACTGCTGCGTTGCATTACTCAACCGGCACAATAATGAAGGGATTTTAAATCGAATCATTACTTGTGATGAAAAGTAGATCCTGTACGATAATCGGAAACGCTCATCGCAATGGCTGAACCCTGCCGAACCAGCCAAACCATGCCCCAAGCGAAAATTGACTCCAAAAAAGTTACTTGTGAGCGTTTGGTGGACTAGTGCTGGTGTCGTTCACTACAGCTTTCTTAAATCTGGCCAGACGATTACGGCAGATGTCTATTGTCAGCAACTGCAAAACATGATGGAAAAGCTAGCTGCTAAACAACCGAGGCTGGTTAATCGCTCTAGGCCACTGCTGCTTCATGATAACGCTAGACCACACACTGCACAACAGACGGCTACCAAATTAGAGGAGCTTCAATTGGAATGTCTAAGACATCCACCGTACTCTCCGGACCTTGCCCCACCAGATTACCATTTTTTTCGAAATTTGGATAACTTCTTGCAAAGGAAAAAATTCAACTCCGATGGGGCAGTCCAAAACCGCCTTCAAAGATTTTATTGATTCCCGTCCGAATGGTTTTTTTAGTAAAGGGATCGATGAACTACCTATGAGATGGCAAAAGTGCATAGATAGCAATGGTACATACTTTGATTAAATAAATATATTATAATAAAAAAAAAATCGGCTTTATGTTCCTCCCATACTAAACGCCAATTTTATATGTAAGGACCTAAT
>JADDOH010012390.1:0-12551 GCA_016648135.1 Agrypnia vestita | reverse complement strand
TTTCAAAAAATATGTTTGACTTTTATGCTTGCTTTTGAAAGTAACTTCGTAAGAAGCACTGATTGCTGCTTCATTGAGTTGTCTCATATGAGAGGCTGTACCTAGGTATAATATGTTCCGCACTGGGAAAGAATTCGGCCGCATTTGTCGTACACCACACATATTTCCGGTCGCGGAGGGATATGCGATAGCCCGCACACGCAAATTGCGTCATTATGATAAACACCGCTAAAATACAAATCGTTTGAGGATGTCACGAGTCTCATTTCATTATTGCAAAAGAAGTCGATTATTATTTCGGATGGACACGGGCAAGTTAGCTCCATTTAAATAATAAATGTGAATATAATTTTGTGGCTCGGACTAAAACAAAAGCCTTTTAATCCTGTAGGTCGTATGAGACGTGCGGCCCTTTTTATGACTAAATTATACTTTTATCCAGTAGCTAAAATTTTAACAGCTCAAGTCTATTTTTAGACCTCATGTTTTAGCGGATGTATAAACACAAGTAGCTACATTCGCAGAGTGATCATCGTTGCCGAGTGGTTTGCTTGAGATGTACATATTTATTTCTTTGTGAGTTCAAATTAAAAGGTTTCAAACGTGTTTTCGATATTCAGTGATACCCATTATTTATTCTGCGGTGCTGTAACATACAGTAGAGGTAAACAACATAATTTATTATTTTCTTCTTCAAATATTGCAAAATTATTTTGTGGTGACATAATTATAAATTATATTAATTAACTTAGTAAACACCACTTATTTATTGATAAAAATTAACATGTTTCGAAGCCAATGGCTTCTTCGTTAGGATGACAAAAATAAAATTAAAAAATCGAAGTATAGATCAATTGATAAGTTATATATGGAAAATGATAATATAGAGTACCTACTTAATATGAAAATAAATTTAAAAGATGACTATTTGCAAAAAGGGCCAGATTATTTATAAAATTCAATTTACCATTATCACTTTCTTATTTCCAAAATTTCCAATATAAATGTGGTGAAGTTTAAAAAAAAATTAAATCCAATATTCATAATGTTAACCAAAATCAATTTAATTTGGAAAAAAGTATGCATTGAATATATCTAAAGTTATACGTGAAAATAATATAATTATTAAAAAAGCTGATAAAGGTAATACTTTAATTATCATGGACAAAGTGGACTATGTTAAGAAGACTATGGATTTTCTGAAAAGTGATAATTTTGAAAGAGTGGAATAAAATCCTATCAATAAATGTCAAGAAAAAAATAAAAGATATTTTGAAAACTTGTAAAAGTGAAACTATTGTTGAATTGTTTACAAATAATAGATTAATGTTAAAAAATCCACAAGTTCCTAAATTATATAGTCTATTAAAAATTCATAAAATTGATCGATCAATTAGACCAGTTGTATCTAATTGTATTGCTCCTAGTAGTAAATTATCAGCTACAATAAACAATATAATTGTTGAAAGTAATGTTTTTAAACCTTTATATATATATATATTGATCTATACTTCGATTTTTAAATTTTATTATTGTCATCCTGATGAAGAAGCCATTGGCTTCGAAACATGTTGATTTTTATCAATAAATAAGTGGTATTTACTAAGTTAATTAATATAATATAATTAATATAAATAATAATCTATTATTATTCATAATAATAATATTTAGACAATCACACCAATTGTCTAGCGGTCTAGCTAGGGTTGCCACCTTTTTTTGTGCAAATAAAGAACATTGCTTATTAAAGGTAGAAAAAAGTACACTGTGTCAAAATAAAGTACGATTTTTTTATTTATTTTTATTTTGCTAAAAAACATATTTTTCATTACTTTTAGTAACGTTTAACAAATAATTATCATTACTAAATAACTGCACAGCATTTTTGCAGTCTATATTATGTAAGTTAAAGTAAATAAGTCATTCATTTTAATCAGATTCAGAGGCGCTTAATTAATTAATTAATTAATTAATAATTAATAATTAATTAATCGTATTTTAACTGCACCCAATCCGCCATACACAAAACAAAAAAGAAATTTTTACAATGACATTGAGTATGTTGACATTCGAGGTTCGCTTGCATTAAAAAACGGACTTTTATGTGGCGACCGCCACAGGGTAGGTATATCGTCAATTATCGAACCTATTCGGCAACAATCGATAGCGTCATCGACCCCGGTAACTCCCTCGTTCCGTTTTACGCAAAAATTTCTACGATCAACTTTTTTTGTATGTTATAAGTAAAATGAATCCCAGAGAAATTAAATCATGTGAAATAAAGTATTTTCGCGTACTTTATTGTTCTCATAAAGTATAGAGTACGATTAACTGAAATAACGTACAATACTTTATAATAAAGTACGGGTGGCAACCCTAGGTCTAGCCCAAAGTAAGTTTCATTAAGAATTTGTGTTATGGATACTAGACAACGGATAAAAAATACATAATAACTATATAAATATTACAAATATATAATAAAGATATAACGAAACCGTGTATGGTAATTTACAAAGAAAGGGAGTATAATAAAAACATGGTTTTTATGGGTTACTTTTTTATACATTTATGAAATTTTATAGATAACCCTAAGGATTCTGTAGCTTGGTAGGCCGAACCGATTATACTGGTCAATTCTGCATCCACAAAATACTTCCTCATTTCCTTTAGATTTTCAGTTAGCGGCATAATAGAATAACTATATGTAAATATAGACGAATAATTATAATGTTTGTTTATATATTTTATAGTTGATTAACAAAATATATTACGTTGTTGTAATAATGGCAATACCCACACCATTCTCTCAGTCATAAATAAAAAATTTATAAAGCTCTAAATATTTATTGTTTACTGACTTTTGTATCACCAGTTGCTTCATCATTAATGCTAAGTTCAATGAAACAAAATACATAATTCTCAGAACTTATAGAACCAAATAATGTTTATTTTATTTTTCCCCAAGTCAATTTTATTATTGTAAAGGTATGGCCTATTGGCTACTACTACTTACTTCGTTACTTACGCCGTTACTCCGTGGGGGTAAGCAGACAGACAGACATAAAGCGACACACTTTTCTGTCCTGATATACAACTCTCACCTCATCCACATTCATACATTTTCGAATGCAAGCTCAACGGTTCTAAGAGGACCATATTTCAGTACCTGGTTAATCTGGTCGTGCCACTTTTTTTACAGTCGCCGTTTCTTTCTGGCACCGATTTTTTTTTTTTCGATTCCTTAGAGTCTACGATACTCTGAGTACTTTACATGCGGCTAGACCGCCTAGTTCTACTTCTACAAGTGCGTCAGTTCTATAACTTTGACACTTTTGCTAACTACTTATTGTAATAAACATCGTATGTTTTATATTTTACATGAATTCGAAAGGGTAAAAAATTTTTAATAAAAAACCCACTAAACATTTTACGTGATATTTAAAAAGGTGAAATTAACTAGGCGCGACACTTTATGTATAGTGCCGCCTTATTATAAATTAATAGTAACTATAATAAAAAATTCAACTACGACTTAAATAATATTTATTTATTTACAGATCATAATTTCGGTGTACAAGTCGATGCTGTCAGCCTTGATGCGCTCGCTCCGGAGGATCGAGCGCATTTTGTTGCTTCATGAAGTAATGACGGGGCAGTCTGTATCGGTATCTGAAAGGCAGAAGACTAATATCGTGTTCATATGAACCGAGATTACGGATTAGTGAATTTTCTTGTAATGGAAAAGTGCATGATTTGTGGAAATTGTCTGATAATTTGTGGAAGCATTGTTTAATTGTGTCCACCTTGTGCTGATGGTGCATCTTTTTAATATTTGTTCTGGGTGATGTGTTGTATATGATTTTAAGTGATTTGTTTTGTATGACTTGTAGTTTTTCGTATTTGGTGTCTTGTATGCTGCTGAAGGCAGGTGCAGCGTATGTGATGGTAGGTAAAATCATGGAATTGTATAGAGTGTTTTTGTTTTTGATGGAAAGTGCGCCGGTCCTGTTGAATATAGAGCGAAGCGAGCCGATGGCTCGGTTCGCTTTATGCCGGGTGTTTTTAATGTGAGAATTCCAAGTAAGGCGAGAATCGAGCGTCAGGCCGAGGTATTTAACCTCTTTTGACCACTCGATCTCGCTTTCGTTCACGAGTATTTTTACTCGTGGAGGTGGTCTGGAGTAGTGAGAGAAGAGTATGGTCTCCGTCTTGTCCTCGTTTAGCTTTAGCTTCCATTGGCGGTAGTATGCCACCATTTGGGTTAGTGCACCCTGGAGCTGTCTGGAGGCCAGGTCGGGACTTCGGGAGGTGGAGAGTAGCGCTGTGTCGTCTGCGAAGATGGCACGCGTGCAGTTCTGTAAAGAGGGAATGTCGTGAGTAAAAATGTTAAATAAATGCGGACCGAGCAGGCTGCCCTGGGGCACCCCCATCGGTATTTGTCTTATGGAAGAAAATTCACCTTTCACTGAGACTGTAAACTTTCTGCCTGAAAGATATGATTTAATGATCTCGATTAGGTACCGTGGCACGCCGATCGAGATCATTTTAAAAATCAGCCCGTCAATCCAGACGGTGTCAAAGGCCTTCGCGAGGTCTAGAAGTGCCATAGAAGTGCACTTTTTCCAATTGAAGCCCGTTGACACCTGCTCGATTACTCTAACCAGTTGCTGTGTCGTACTGTGCCTCATTCTGAACCCGAACTGGTCGTCCGGGAGAATATTTTTTGTGTGTGTGTATGCTACCAGGCGAGTCAGGATAATTTTTTCAAGTAATTTACTGATGGTCGAAAGGAGACTGATGGGGCGGTAATTTATAGGGTTGGTGGGATCTTTATTCGGTTTTGTAAAAGGGAGGACATTTGCAATTTTCCAGTGCTCCGGAAAAATTCCGAGGAGCAGGCATCCGTTAAAAATTTTTGTAAGTACTACTATGGCTCGCTGTGGTAGATGTTTGAGTAGTATATTATTTATGCCGTCCAGGCCCGGGGCTTTGAACGGTTTAAGTCTTTTTATGATACGTTTGATTTCTGCGGGGGTGGTGAATTTAATTTCATCGATTTCATCTTCGGTGGGCGGGGCCGCACCGAATTCCCGAAGCGTGTCGGACACTAGTTTTTCAGTGTCGGGATCGCCGATCCCTTGTGTCACCTTGTATGTGCTTTCAAAGCCGTCCGCCAAGGCGTCGGCTTTTTCTATATTGGAAAGTGCAGGCTGTGAGCACCCCGGTTTGATGAGTGGTGGAATGACTGTTTTAGCGCGCCTCAAAGCTCTGGTCATTCTCCATAGGGAGTTATCACCAGGCTCGAGTTTTTCCAATTTTTGTTCCCAGAAATCATTACGCAGTTGTTTGATTTGAATTTTAATTTCTCGCTGTAGTGAGTTGGTAAGAGTTTTGTAGTGTCTATCGCGAGTGCGATGATAGTGTCGGCGTGCATTATTTTTGTCTGTGATGAGTTTTTTTATTTCAAGTGTGAGTGGTGTAGTGTACGGCTGGACTACTTTGGCCGGAATAATTGTGTCGCGAGCTCCTTGAATAATTGCAGTCAGTAAATCTATTGCATCGGCAATCTCGTGAGGGTGGTTGTAGGCATTTGTGGATAAATAAATGTAGTGATTTATGAATTCTTTATAGGTTGACCAATCGGCGTCCTTGTAGTTGTATTGTAATCGGGGCTCCCTCTTCGCCGCACCATCCACCCGAAAGTAAATCGGGAGGTGATCCGACGAGAGGTCGTCCCCGGTGACAGGTTCCGACAGAAAGGATGCGTTTTTGGTCAAAACTATATCGAGTGTGCTTGGAAATTTACATTGTGAATAGAACGTTGGTTTGTCCGGGGCGAGGACGGCATAATCACGTGTCTCCATATGGGTGTATAGTTTTTTGCCATTTGGATTCGATCGCTGACAGTTCCAATGAGAATGTTTTGCATTGAAGTCGCCGGCTATGACCACTGTAGGGCCGATAGCCATGAGTGTATCAATGTCAGCGGTCGAAATGGCATGTGAATTGTATGCGGCGATCATTATGTGGTCACGGCCACCTATGTTTAATTTAATAATTGTGGCTTCAATTGATTTTAAAGGTGGTGTAGGTAACCGCGTATGCGGTATAGTGCTTTTAATTAAAATTGCCGTTCCCCCGGCGGGACCGAGTTCGCGATCATTTCGGTATACATCAAAGCCAGGGACTTTGAAGGGTGGTTTGTTAGGTTTTAACCACGTTTCCGAAAGTAGCACAATATCGACATCAGCTTGGTTGAGGCTGGCCACCAGCTCATCGACCTTATCACGGACACTGCGAGCGTTCCACGCGATAATATGTACACCCGAATTTACAACCGCCATTGTTGGTTAAAAATATTAATACGCAGCGCCGCTGGGGCGCTCGAGAGCATCCATGAGTTCGAGACAAATCATCGCGCCCGAGATTTTATCACTGCATTGGTTGAAACGATCGCGTGAGTTTAACATGAGTCGCATTAAAATCGCGAACTCATTGAGGTCCGAGCCCCCAGCCGCGCTGGTAGAACCGATCGGTGGCGATGTATGGAGCTCCGGGAGCGTCGGTCGCGGCTCGGAGGATACTTGCTTATTTATTTGATTAATGGCAGCGGGAGCATCGTTCGAACCCTGAACGACGCTCGACCACTGCCTTCCCTCGATGACAGGTGCAGGCTGCCTCATGGTCATCTGAGGACGTGCTGAGCTGGGCTGCTGTGCGGTAGGACGGGGCGGTGGGAGACGCGGTTGGATTTTCGCGACGTACGCGACGCGTTTAGGGCACATTCGGCAGTTTGCCGGGTGGTCACCCTGGTAATTGCAGCACGCGGCTGGCTCGTCGCGTGTCTTTTTTGGGCAGTCCGCCGTCGCGTGCTGCTGCAGGCACTTGATGCATCTCGGTGCATGGTTGCAGTTACGCGAACTGTGTCCGAAACTTTGGCAGGAATAGCACTGTGTTCCGTGCTGTAGAAAGTTTGATTTATACTTCTGGAGGGTGACCCTGCAGTAGCATACGACGGTGACCTGCGTGCGGAGTTTGCCCATGTCGACCTCCTGCCCGAAGTAGGCAAGGTATAGCGGGTATTCCGATTTTGGAGTAGTCATTTTGACTACTCTGGTTGCGGGGAAGCCTTGAAGTGCCAGGTCCTCTTCGATTTCCTGGACTTCAATCAGGGGAAGGCCTCGGATGATTGCGTGCGCCTCGTGCGCTTCATGCGCTCGGCATCCGGAGTAAATGAATGGAATCCCGTGATTCCATCATTTTTCAGGCCGATAATCAGCGCCTTTTGATCTTCAAGATGCTGTGTTTGGACGGCCGCGGTGCCGCCCTTAGTGTATTTAAAATTGAACGCCCCTTTGACGTGTTTTTTGATTTCGGTGTGCAATTGGAGGTGCGTCATGTTTTTTGTAGGCATGATAACCGGCGGTACTCGGGACGAGCGCGGCGTGTTTCTCGGTGTCGGGTCGCGGCGAGTGGGAGCGAATTCGTCTTGTTCCTCGGGGAGGGCGGAGAATTGATTGGTGGTTGGAGTGGGTGATGCAGGGTTTGGGCGAGTCCGCTTCGCGGACTGCCTGGGAGTTTGCCGCGATGTGGTGACAGAGATGACCGGAGTTTTTAACGGAGGAAATTCGGTTGGAGTCGTGATGTTATTGTTGGCGGCGGTTGTGTCCATTGACTGAGCGGCGGCGTTTACGGTTTGCGCGACGACGTGATGTTGTTTCGTGAAAAGGTTAAGTTCGTATGGGGTGCAAGCACGGTATGACCCGTCGGGTTCCTGCATCTGCGGTACGAATAGTGAAGCCATGTTGATTTGCAAAAGTTTCGCGAGTTTGGTGCTAATGATCGGGGGGGGCCGTTATTCCCCCCGGCGCTCCGCGCTCGGACTTGTTGTAAAATGTTTTTCGTTTGTCTCGATCGCGGCGGCGTGATTTTTGAAAAGAAAAATTTTAAAATTGCTTAAATCGTAATAATGCGGCTTCGGTACGGTATTATCCCCTTACGGGGTCGGCTTCGAGTTGCGCGCGCAGCGTGGCACGGCGCACGGTATCGGAGCGGGTTGAAAAAATACTTTCGCAATGCTGCACGGTATCGTAAGAGCGGTCTGAAAATCGACTGGTCGGCTCGAGAGACGACAAGCGAATCCTTTCTGGCACCGTCAACACTTACATAATATATATTTCTTACCATTCTTTCTTCATTCATTCGCTCAACATGCCCAAACCACCTGAGCGACTCTTTTTCTTCTTCTTCTTCTCTTCTAAACTATATATATATAAGTTTATATATATAGTTAGTATATATATATATATATATATATATATATACTAAAAATGTTTACATTCATAATAAGGTCATTTGCCAAACATTCTGCTTACTAGACTCTGTAAGTCTTTTTCGATATTTGCTTTTTCGATAATACTGCATAATTAGCGTAAAGTTAACAGAATACAATCATATCACCCATTTTCGCTCCTACATTCATACATTCCAGTTCTTTCACACAATAATCCATATACAAGTTGAACAGCCATGGAGACATTACGCAACCCCGTTTGACATCTTTTGTAATATCAAACCATGGTGTGAATAATCCATTAATTCTTACACACACAGTACTTCCTCTGTAAAGGGATGCAATTGCATGTTTAAATTTACTGTTCACCTTGTAACCAGAGAGTACATTCCATAATCTGACTCCACCTTAAGCCTTTTGCAGATCTACAAATGTAGAGAAAAGTTTTTGGGCTTTCACTAAAAATTTCTCCATCAATACTCGTAGAGACAAGATCTGATCCTCCATCCTCTTCCACCTACAAAAGCCCCTTGCACCTCCCGTACCTTTTCTTTGGCCATATTGTGAACAGCTTTAAGTTACTAAAAGAATATTGATATAAATGTGAATTATGAACAATTAATAGTGAATGAAATGTTTGCAAATACTGTTATAATTGTTTTATTATTTTATATTTATTCATGTAAATAGTTATGTCTCACTAATAATTATTTATTTGGTCACAACATAACGGATGTTAACAAATGCCTATGAATTTATTTATTCAATTATTGTTGGATTTAGCTATTGAATTTTGCGTTTCAAATTTAGACTAAACGGCTTTACCCCTGATATATTTTCTATGTAAATCTGTACCGTTTGACCGATCTGACCCATATTTTGCATACTTATTCTTTAGGACCTGGCGGGTATTATAGGTCACATTTTCCCTTCCCCCCCTTACCCCAATCCTCCACTGATATATTTTCTGTACAAATCTATGCCGTTTATCCGATCTGACTAAAATTTTGCATGCTTATCCTTAAGGACCCGGCAGCTAATATAGATGACATTTCCTCCTCATTTACCCCTCCCTACTCTGATATATTTTTCTTGCAAATCTGTACCGTTGGATTGATCTGATCCAAATTTTGTACACCTACTAATTCTTTAAGACCGGCTAGTTTTTAATACTTCTTTCCCTTTCATATTTAAGAAATTGTCTGTTTAATGCTGACTACCCATCTACATCCCGGATAACTTCCAAAAGTTTATTATTTGACGGATGAAACTTGCGGACAGAAATCTTTTTGCACTTTCTTATTTCATACCTTTTATTAGCTAAATGACGTATATTTTGTTGTTTTCATACGTTTGTATTTTGCTTGTTGCTACAGGCTGACCACTAACTAGTTCGAACTTCGTTTTAGACATTCACTTCATTGAAAATGTATATGACAGTAAATAATGTTATAATCGTTATTAATATTTTAATTATGATGTTTCAGATACCATCTTCTACGTTACGGATCGACAACATCCAGGGAAAGGACTTCATCGCGATTCTGCTCGGCTAATATCGTTTCCACATCAGGGATTGAAAACGAGAGATCTTTCCTGTCGCAATATGAATCCGCTATAAGACTGAGCCAATTGAAATAATTGACAAACACATTGTCCGAGCTCTCGCTTGCATTAAAAAATGAATTATGAATCTGATAGCGCCTACCTCATGACCGCCCTTCCACGCCGCCCACTCGCGCCACCTTTCGGCCACCCTTCGCTGCCGCCGCCTACCTCGCGGCTGACCGCCACGCCGCCCACTGTGCCGCTCCCTGTCCTGCGCCGCGACCACTACATGGAGGCCGCCCTGCCGCCTGCCGCCTGCCGCCTGCCGCCTGCCGCCTGCCGCCTGCCGCCTGCCGCCTGCCGCCTGCCGCCTGCCGCCTGCCGCCTGCCGCCTGCCGCCTGCCGCCTGCCGCCTGCCGCCTGCCGCCTGCCGCCTGCCGCCTGCCGCCTGCATTGCAGCCGCCCTACTGCGCCGCCCACTGCGCCGCCCCGCCATCGCCGCCCTCCTCGCGGCCAACGCCTAGCTTCGAGCCTTTATCGCTCCGCGAGGCCCACCTAGTAATAGTGAAAGTTTTAGAATATAGTTCAGAGACCTTTGTGCCTGCTATTGCTTTATGTACTGCTAATTATAGTTGTTTTGTTTGTTTGTAAATAAATTGTTCCTCGACAAGCCGTCCTTCACTGAGTCCATTTGATACCCCCGTATCAATATAATAAATATATATTTGATAACATAATTGAAAACAGAAATACAATACCAAAAAGAGAAATCAAAACAAAATATACTATGCCTCCTAAGGTATTTCTTTAATTATAACTAGCTGTTCGTACCCGGCGTTGCACGGGTTAAGAATTAAGATGAAAATTTTTGGGGGAAACAAAGGTTCCATTGTTTTGCAATGCCTCTAAATAAACAATGTTTCCGTTTAATCAAAGCTGGGATGGATAGGAAGTATAGGGACGAAATATGGAATATTTTTTCCATCGGCAATATGTAAGCAAAATTTGGGTCCAATCGGTGAAAGGGTGTAGATTTGTACAGAAAATCTATCTCGGGGAGAGGATGTTTTTTTTCACCTATATTACCCGACAACTCCCAAAGAAAAAGTTTGCAAATTTTAAGTCCGATCGGTTGATTTCGGTTGAATCGGTTGGTTCGGTACAGATTTCCATCGAAAATATATCGTGGGGGGGGGAAGGGGTAAAAGGAAAGGCAGGAAATATCACCTATGTTACCCGCCGGGTCCTAAAGAATAAGTAAGAAAAATTTGAATCGAATCGGAGAAACGGTGTAGATTTGTATAGAGAACAGATAGGCAGACAGACATTGAGTTTTATAGGTATGGATAGCGTATGTTGCTTTTACAAAAAACGCTAATTATTATTGGTATCGTATGTTGCTTTTACAAAAAACGCTAATTATTATTGGTATCGCTATAAAATATCTTGTCGGAATTAGAGAACTGAAAAGTGCATTTATACATTAAAAATTTTGGTGCAAACTATTTACTGCGTTTCAATAATGAATTCACTTTTATTAATAATAAACAAAAAATAACAATAAAATTTAGAATCGTAGAAGTATATTGTTTTGTGTTTATTATTGTGATCTATATTAAAGGTTTTTATGAATCTCGGAATAATGTCGTTTAAAACGATAAGCTCGGAAGTGCATTTTTTCTTTGTTTCAATCGCTTTATTTAAGCAAAGAAAACCGAATGTAATCAAAAAATTTGAATTCGGAAAATGTTAGGTACCTATATATCTAAATATTTATCAATATTAAAAGGGTAGGTACCGGCGCCTTTTAAAAAAAAAATGATTTTGCGAATTCGAATGGAACGTTGTGTCAATATTTCAAAGCAATAGTTGAAGAACTTTAGGAGATTTAAGATTTTGGACAATCGAAAACTTACATTTTTATTTACATAAATAAATTCCATCCCTAGTGGCGGGAAGCTATTAAAACTTCCGCGCGGCAAAGATCGGTCTCTTCTGCATACTATTCACTTCACATAAACCACAAGAGCTGAGAGGGTTCGGGATACGGAGCCACTAGTTCCACCCGGTAATAATCACTATTGTACACTTCCATTCTAGAGAACAGCAGACCATAAGGTACCTTTCTAATTTTAGTATTATATTCTCTTTTACAGAACCCTCATTGGATTCAGCTAGATTTTATTTTTAAAAATACGTAAATTGTCCAGTTTCGCTATGAAGAAACATTTATTTCATTATGATAAAACTTTGCAATATTATCTCGATGGTGTGAATTCTATCAACGTGGTTAAAAATTTATTTATGATTAAATTCAGTAAAGCAATAATTTTCCTGGAAATATTATTGATATCTACTAGACTAAGGAGGTATCTCTGAACCATTTCCGTCAGTAATAAAAGATTGGCATCTGTTAAATCCATAACTTTCTAAGAAATTGAATGCTAAGCTTCTGATCATGAATACGAAATTAAATAACGACGCAAACATATCGTTCGATGGTGGGCATAGCCAGGACAAGGATAAAGGATGAACGCGAGGATAGCTGCCACTGGAATTGGAAAGACTCTCGAATTGTGCGAACACTTCCAAGGGACCTCCAAGCTGATCTCCAATAGGATGGCGTTGCTCCAGCATCAGAACACGTCTCAGGATTATCGCATTTCAACAAACACTAATTTAGACATCGTGATGAAAAGCTAATAGTTCA
>JADDOH010012388.1:0-44676 GCA_016648135.1 Agrypnia vestita | reverse complement strand
GAAGCTTAAAATTTATAAATTTTAGGAATTTACGTTGTACCCTTTCTATATTTTTTATATGAACCCTGTAAAAAGGAGACCAAATTATGGAATTGTATTCCAACTGACTACGGACCAAGGATACATATAAGAGATTTATTACATTAATTGATTCAAAGTCCTGTATTGATCTAAGTATGAAACCTAAGGTTTTCATACTTTTATTCGTAATAATGTTGATGTGACTTTTGAATTCTAGTTTATGATCAAAAATGACACCAAGATCACGGATTTCTGTTATTTTTTCTAGGTTAGTATTATTTATTGAATACGAAAAGGAAATGTGAGATTTATTTCTACAGAAGGATAGTGATTTACACTTATCAACATTTAAAAATAGGTTGTTAGAGATACACCAATCGCTTAATTTGTATAGGTTACATTGGAGTGTAAGGCAGTCACTTACATCTGATATTTCCTTGAAAATTTTAATATCATCCGCAAAAAGTAAAATTTCAACATTATCGAAACATTCGACCATATCGTTGATAAATACAAGAAATAATGCGGGTCCAAGATGGCTACCTTGTGGTAGACCGCTAGTGGCTAGGATAGCTCGGGTATATATATATATATATGTAGGTATAACCTTTCATTAGTGTTTGAATAGAATTATTTCTTAGAATTGTGCAGAAATATAAAAACTAAATTGTGCAGAAATACAAAAACAATTTTAAAAAATAATTTTTAAAATTGTGTGGTATTCGTTTTCAATAATTTCCACATAATTTTCTCAAGGAGAAACGCGTCTCAAAAAAAAAATGTGCAACTAAAAAACGAGTGTTTTATTTCCATATATGTGATTATGGAGTTCTATAAAATTATCCCCCCAAACAATAAAAAAGTTAAATTTATATTTTTAGATAACTGGTACAGTTCTGCCAAAGCAGTCCTGTAAATGGATCAAAATCGGAACAGTTCGGTCGTTTCATGCCGCACGCCACCCCACACGCCACGCCGCGCCGGCCATGTTTGACCAATGGGAAAATTGTTTCATGGCGGTAACGAACCAGCAAGCCGCAGCTTCGGCTTGACCAATCACAACAATGCCCTGCCGATGGAAACAATAATTTGCCCCCGGCTGAAGATATCTATCTCGTTACTGAATTGATGGACCTAAATTCTGCTCTCCCCTCAACATTTCCCTCAATATAGTCCAATAATATTGGCGTTGGCTTGTTGCGATATAATAGTATTGGAAAATGAAAATATTTTTGTTTCCTAAAGCGTGTTTCGAACCATGAAAAAATTCTTTAGGGTTTATCTTAAGGTCCGTTTAAAATATATAGGTCAGATGGAAATATTTTGCTATCCAAATGTAATAGTAGCACAGCCCAATAACAGCTATCAAGAAGTATCATTTTTTGATGCTCTTCCCAATGAAAAGAAGACGAAAAAATTATAGAAATTTGAAAACTAAATTTTAAAAGTACATGTTCATGTATATATATATATATATATATATATAGCAATGCCTCCCACTTTTTATCAGGAGAATTCAGTTTTATATGATACAAATATACGTTAAGTAATTAACACCGTTGTATAAAACGTAATTTAAATTAAATAAATAAAAATTAAGATATTTAAATGAAACGAAGATATTTATAAGAATCTTATGAAAGTGTTGAGATGGATTCTCGATGTTTCGCTGGAATCTTAATTACAGCGTCTTCAGGAGTGTGCCCTCTCACCGCATGGGTCAAGGACGTACTGTTTATTTCCGCGGCCGTAGATTGTATGCACAGAGTGGAATTGTATTGCTTCTTTTTACGTTTGGGGTTGTTAAAATGAATTGATGAAATAAAACTGACAATATCCTCTGGTTTTTCTGCATCGTATTTTAAAAGTGAAATCATAATGGTGAGAACAAATCGCCATATAAATGATAATTTGTAATTATTGTATCTTTTATTTGTAGTTATGTAATCTGTTATGCTGTCAGTAAATGATATTAAAAAAGTTCAATGATAAATGATCAAATAAGTATAAAGAAAAATAAACAAAAAAATCAATAGCACCTACATCAATGTACATAATATTATTTAGTCATAAAATATTAATCAGTGTAACTCACTATTTTGTTTAATTTGCTTCCCATATACGTATAGAGTATTCAGAAATCAAATAATTTCAAGCTTTCAAAAGCAATTGGAAAATACATAATAAAATCTGATCGAGAATGTATTTAAGAAATGGTCACCTCTTCACGACCCATATCTAGAATAAAAATATTTGCGAGAACACCTACTACCGAACTAAATCCACGTAAAAAATTGTTAAACTATTAAAATCGTGAATTTTTATTACAAAAAAATTAAAAAGATGTTTCATTGGAAGTAATCAGTCTAGCAATATAAAGAAAATTTGGTTAAAATGTAATGTAAGTACGAATCAAATCTGGGGAATATACACTTGTACAGTTAGGTTTCATTCGTCTTTTGAGGAACATAGACTGTTGAAGCTTTAAACAAGGCTGTCCATATATAAAAGACAAAACATAAAATTGCCAAAAAGGTAATTAAATAAAATAATTAAAACATACAACCCTCTCATCAACAATTAATCTCATCCCTATCTCCCTATTCTCAGCATTGTTTCCAACGCATTAATATATTCTGCATGGGTAGGTAAATCAGCTTATGATTTTAATACGATTGTAAGTAATTTGTTACTCTAAAATAACATTAACATTTTGTTATTTTAGAGCCATAATACATTCTGTGTGTTGATAAACCAAGTAAGTAATGATTATAAAATGAATGTTTTTATTTTCAAAAATCTTTTGTTATTTTGGATATTGTTGAGAAAAAAATATTTTTCGTCAAGTAAATTGGATATAACGGAGAGAAGAAACGTATCAAATATAATAATACATAGTCAGTCAATTTGTAAAACCACGTAAGTCAGAAATTTTAAAATTTAGGTATACTTAAAATTTTTACTTTCCGGACCTTAAGACACGTTCTTGATCTTTGAAAATCAAAAAATTGTTTTAAAAACTATGTAAACATATATTTTCATAGCTAACAGGTAGGTACATATTCTTATTTCATTTTAAAAAATCTCAACAGTGGAGTTGTAAAATAAAATAGCTTGATAGTGTAGAGGTCATGATGTTCGCCTATTGATCTGGTGGTCGGTGGTTCAAGCCCCATTCAAGACACCAGAAAATTAGTCCTATTTTCAAATCACGGGCAATTTTAGTTTCAAAACTAGAATTAAAAACATAAAGTAAGAGTATTAATGCAACATGTAGTTCGTGTTCGCATCTTTATTTAAAAAAAAAAGAATTAAGTTTCACCGATGAACGCAATAATTTTTTACAGTGTGTAAATAAATATTTAATTTCATCTCTCGTCTGAAAAATTTAACAAAGTTACTAATGTGGGATTGAAAATTATGAAACCATTTTACTGACAAAATTATTTGTGCCTGTCCTTAAAATTTTCACTTGGTAGTTAAAGTTCAAAAACGTAACACGGAACTAAAATATTGATAGATGCAGATCTTACTGCTTACCTTATTACAGGATTCTGTAAGAGAGTATATTTTCCTTAAGATTGACTAAACACAAGAATATTTAATAAAACAAAATTTCTACTTCAGCTTGGTCATCGTCTGGACAATGTCGAATACCAAATGTTTAATACTTGAGTATTTCTAAAAGTTCATACTGATAATTTTACAAATTAAAAGAAATAATGTAATAATAGGAAAATGTAAGAATAAAAATGTTTAATATTACATAAAGCCATAACTTTTAAGGTACAATTAGTGAGTACCTATATTAGTTAACACAATCATTACATACATAGTTATATCCACACACCTCACATTTTCGAAATTGGATTCCCCCTGGGAACGAAGGCTTGAACATGACGAAGATTTTATAAACTTTTTTTCATAAAATTTACGCTGTCTTCGTGAATTCATTTGATTAGCACCCTTTTCAAGACGCTTAAATTAATAAATGATTTTTCAGTAATGTACATTAAAATACTAAAAACATCTATGATGCACACCTATTTTATAGTATCAAATACCTCCTTGACTTTCTGATTTATATAAAAATGATGTTTCGTGGTGTTGAAATAGACTTAATAATATTGTGAAATAAATGAGGTGAGTGCTTTTATTTTGAAGTATCTTTTCCATATTTTTATATTTATGTAAAATAATTCCTAAGGTCTAAATAATCATTAAATCTCTATAAAAATAATGTTTCAGTATTTGGAGAAGGCTGAGAGATCACAACGTATTAGCGATGGGTCCGCTCTGTACTAAGTACTACAATGTAGTACTACATTGTACTGAAGCGTACACTACACACGTTTTTAATCACACATTTACTTCATTTGTAGTCCTACGCAGTACAGAGCGGACCCATACGGTCGCGTTCATATTTGTATGTGCGACGGCCGGCGCTCCTTTGCACACACTACACATTACACATGTGCGAGGCTCGCACGAAACGCACATCGCACAAAACGCACAATGTAGTATGAATTGAATGCCACATTTTGAATTTTCAGCACAGTGAGTATAGGAGCGCCACCGCATATACAAATATGAACGCGACCATTAAATTTTAGTGAATGGGTCAATGGGTACATTCAGTACATTGTATTAGCCTATTACAAAGGTACCCTTTTGTACTCGCACTATATTGAGTGATTAGTTGATTTTTTGGTATATCGTGAGTAGTTTTTTTATTTTAATTATCGGTATTTAATTAACATCTTTGAATTAGTGAAACATTTTAATAACATACGACGAGTGTTTTAGTAAGTTAAAAAACATTTTTTGATGCGGTTTTCAAAACATTTAAAATCTATTTTTATCAGTGTGTACGCGACATTTTACATAAACATTAAATTTTTTTATAAACATTTTTAATTCATTGCACCTTGTGTGATTATTTTAGCATTCTATGTTAAAATATTGTTTTTAAAACTCTTGTGTGTTTATTTTTGTTTCCAAGTTTAATTAAGTGTCGTTTTATACGTCACCGCACGCATTAAAGATTTAAGGTATATAAATAGCTATATTATATATGTATATACAAATACACTTTGTAATATATCATACTATTATAACGTGCACGTTATAATATATTATATTATAAATAAGGATCAATTATATTATAAATAAACACGACATCAAAAACTAGGATAAAATATGGCATTTCTTCGTGTTCGCGCGTTGCGTTCGCCACAACCAGTGCTCGCAGCGAAACATCAAGGACGACTGCGCGGAGTATCGGAGATCAGAGCGGCGAACGCTCCCGCACACGAAGGATGGGCTCGCTCGCGAGTGGGGAGCGCTCCCCGCTCGCGAACTAGAGAGCACTCGCCCACTCGCCGCACGCGAGGGATGGTCCGCTCAGTACTAGTAGGACTACAAATGAAGCGAACACATTGTAGTGGTCAAATTGGTGAACGTGTGCGTGTTGAAGTCTTCATTCTGAAATGAAGTTTTTCCCTTTGCTACAACGTATTGTTTTTGGAAAAATATTTTGAAATATTTATTTATTTATTTATTTAATTTATGGTACAAATACAGTTCTTATATATAACATATCAGATTAAATTTTTTTTTAAAATACTTGGTAGTCATGTAGACCTCATCAGTGAAGAGAAGCTTTTGAGTCTGATGAGGGAGCCACAGTTCTTATTCCTTGTTATAATATATAGGTACATAGTATATACAAGTTATGTATTATTACAGTAAAAAGGTAAATTGATAATGAAAGTATATATTTAATCCATTTTTTCTATAAGCAAAAACTAGCCAAAACACGTAAAATATTTTCGACCATCAACAATAAGGTAAGTATACAATGCAGTTAGTTACCAATCTTAAAATACATAAGGAACAAGTGTACTAACAAAATAAAAAAAATTGTGACGGTTGAACGCGAAATTCTTTAAATATCGTTTTTGCAATTTTTAGGCAATTAGTAGCTCTACCTAAATCTGACGTCTCCCTTGCATTGAATTCCAATAAATTATCAAAAGTAAATAAAACTACAACTGATATCCGTACTTTTAGCCATTTTGCTGTGAGACCCACCTGTAACGCGGTGATTCGAGCAATCATGCAAGTAACGGCATTTGAAGTACCGTCATACTGCACACCGCTGTATTAAATTCCATAATCTGTAAAAATCCAGCTGTAAAATTGTGTACACTTTTTTTGGCTCCCTCTGTATATGAAATTCTGAAAGTGTCTTCATTTATTTTTTCGTTGCCGGGAATATCATTTTCGATATTCATAAAAGGTGGGTCATATTATTTTCTTTCGATACAGTGTAGAGTTTCACCGGAGCAACGCCTAGGATCTTTTTTAAGAATCCCTAAAATAACGGTTTTGAAGAGTGGTATCAACTAGGGATGGGTCGTCGACGTATTTACCGTCGACGAAACGAGACCGTCCACGTCCATCCATCGACGAGACGATCAACTAGTTGAATTCGTCAACTAGTTGACGCGTCAACTTCGTTACGCGGACGTCGCGGACGTTCTATCTAAACATCGGGACGATGGTCAACTGTCTACGGTTCAACGCGACGCTTCTCGACGGCTCAACCGTTGGCTATTTTTATGACGTTAATTTTTAAAATTTAAAGAAGTTAAAAAGTGGTGTAAACAAAATTATAATAGATTTATTTTTTTTATCTATATTGAAAATAGGGAATTTTTAATAAAAATTAATTAAACCTAAATTCAAGATTATATTACATATATAATAATTAATGTTGGACTCCTGAATAAGGACTATAGTTAGGTATAGAAAATTTTATTCCCTACAAGTTTGTTTATCATTTATATGCTAAAGTTGAAAAGTAAGGAAATAACACAATAATTAAATTTTTGCATCCCTTTTCAGGTAGATATAAGAAGTCGAGATCGATCGAATAAAATATTGATTTTAGAAAAATATCTAGCCGGCCTGTTAATTAATAATAGTTCAATAAAAAATAAAAAAATTAAACAGAATTGTTTTATTTTATACAGCGTAAAATTGGGAATTCACCGAATCGTCGCACGTGACATCACAAAAAATCAAGTAAAAACAATAATAGATAATAGCTTATTAAGCCTATCTCGCCCTACGCATGTATTCAAATTTCAAATCTCTAGTCATAGTTCGTGTACACAGATCTGCACTCTATGGTAGTGTACTTTAGAGTTGAAATGAAATTACCCGTTGAGCCGTCTATGACGTCTATGGCATCTACAAGTCGATAGCGAGAGATGAGAGAGAAATAAACGGAGACGTTTTGTCTTGCTCTCGCTCGTTGCTTTGCATCTCGAATCGTCCACCGACCACGGCGTCCGCTGTCCACCGTCTACGAATTCAACTAGTCCATGCGATAAACGTAAACGGTCGACGCGTCGATGCAACGTCAACGGTTGATTTCAACTAGTCCGTCCATTCAACGCCCATCCCTAGTATCAACCCAGGTATCGAGTATCTGGGTACTCAAAATATTTCGATTACAATATTAATCGATTATTATAAATATTTCTCAGCTATTTAGAGGCGAAACCATTTAATAACTGAATCATTTCGAAAATAGAAAAATGTTTTATTTAATCTCTAAGTAAACGTAATAAATAAACTAATATGTTGATTTTCACTGTAAAACAATTGAGGACTGTTTTTTTCTGAATGACATGAAATAAATACTAATTGTTTTAAGTCTTGTAGTAAAATAAAAATTGACTTGATTTTTTTCCAATGATATATATAAAAAAAAGAGTACATGCGTGGGCAGCAGGTAGCAAGGCAACAATATCTAAAAAAATAAAAATAAATTTGAATGGAAATCACCTAAGATAAATAATTTAAAATGTACTGCATTCCAGATAATATGTACCTACATGTCCTATATATCCCTTCCAATAAATTTTCCTATAACAACATATTTTCTTTAAATTTATAGACTGTTTACTATAAAATCTCAAATACAGTATATTATAAATTGCTTATTCCCAATGACTGCATTAAATTTTTTTTGAGTACCTACCTATAACCCACGTATAATCATTTTGCCCATATACAAATACATTTCACAGAATTTTTAAATAACAACATATTTTTTAACAAATGCATAATATTATACTCGCGTTAAATTAGTTAATGTTTAAATGTTGCATCAAAAAACTGACGAAACTAAAAATTGAATGCTAAAGCACTAAAGATAACGTAAAGAACAGAAAAAAAATATTTACAGAATAAATAGACATAGGAAATGGTAAGAAAAACATAATAAGTCCAATTACCATCACCACGTTTCCTTGCAGTAGGTAGTGTGGATAGAATACTTCTTCTTTAGTTCTTGTTGCTTTCAACAATCGCCTTGTATATTTTCTTACATTTCTTCCTTGCTATTGTGTTCCACATGCCGAAGCCATTTAAGCGATCTTTGTAAGCCAAATCTCTCGTGAAATATTTTACTTAATAATTTGAAATAAACATGTAATGGCAAATAGCCACGAAGACTTACGGGGTCTAATAAACAGGATATATGATGTACGCAAAAAATATCAAAAGGTCAAAAGTCGAGAGGGAGGAAAGTAAGGCCGTGTGTGAAATACTAGAATGTTTGGAGCAAGTAGATGAATTTGTGTATTTAGGAAATATGCTCGACAGAAGAAGAGGGATGGTAGAGAAAGATATCGATAGGAGGGTAATTGCAGAGAAAAGAGTGAACGTTACTGTGAATGCAATTATTTCTAGACTTACGGTACACAATAGAATTCTGGTACTGAAATTCTATACGAAAGTGAAGCCTGGAGCTGGCAGAAGAGGAATAAAAGTATACTGAATGTGGTAGAAATGAGATCACTAAGACCTATGCCACCAAATCTATTTACAATTAAGTAAAGAATGAATGATGTTAAGTAATAATGTAAAACTGATCTTAGTATAGTGGATAGACTAAAAAAAGGATCGCTCAGATTATTTGAGCACATTGAGCGAATGAATGAGGAACAATGGTAAGAAAAAATATATGACGCAAGAGTTGACGGCACCAGAAAGAGAGGACGACTGCGGAAGACCTCGCATAAGCAGATTAACCAGATACTAGATGATGGTCCTATTAGGAGTCTCAACAATCGTCGAGCTTCTATGCGAAGATGTATGAATGAGGCGAGAGTTGTATATCAAGAAAGAAGAGTGTGGCACTCTATCCTCTCTGCCTACGGTAAATTAGTTGTACATAAATATTTTCGCATATTGTATTACGAAAGTTAACCAATTTAATTGTCTTATTTTTGTAACTTTGTGTTTGGATTTTACTAAATTGAGATTGACTTTCGAGGTTTTGAATATCGGAAATTTGTATTTTGGCATAGAAAAAATTTGTTTATCGCTAATTACCGGCCCAGAATATTGTTTATGGCTTAACTTTAAAATATAGAGGTATCATTACCAACTGCAAAAATCTATGTTTGTGAGAAAAGACTACAGATGCCTCTAGCGTAAACTAATGATTCCCAGATTTGAACATACAGAGCTTTAAAAATTTGTTATCGTTTGAATGTTCTTGTGCTGGAATTGGAGAACTTTACATTGTGTAGAGTGATCACTTAAGCCAGCTCATACAAGCCGTTGTATAACACACGTTTCTCATATTTTAGCTTCGTCTCAATGAGACTTCTATAATTTATCTTAATGTGTACACTTTTTTGGGACAGCCTGTATTTAATATATTTTATGATATTAAGATTTCTTCCTTGCACGTGTAGTAAGAGTTCTGGAATATTGGTTCTGTGCACACGTGAAGACAAAAGGTAGCGGCAAAATTGAAACTTGTCGGTATGTAAACGGGCAGTATTGTGCAGGTATTTGTTCAGCAAAGCACGCCATGAAAGCTCCGCACAAAGCTCTGACTAGAGCTTCTTCAGAAGTACTGGCTCGTGGCTCTCAAATGTTCCGTCCAAATATATTAGTAAAGTTTGTCGTTATTTTCGAGCCATCGTAAATTGTATCGTTGTATACGTTTTCATATCGAATAGACGGCATTGTTATGATAAACGCTTAAGCTTTTGTTTCTCTTCGGTTGGCTAATGCAGGGATAATGTTATCAAATTTAAAGTCAGTTTATTATTTTTACTCAGTGTGTGTGAGGCACGAAAAAACAAGGCTTAGGTTTGTATTTTTGGGAATTTTTATCCGCCGCTCTAGTAAAAAACAAAAAAAATATATTAAAGGTATATCTAGAAATTAACAGTGAAAGTAATATATTAAAATAATACTGAAAATACAAATTATCCGTATTTTAATATAATAACGTTAATAAATTGAGAATGTTCTTAGGTTTTCACGGCCTTCAGAATCTTCAGGTTTGTGTTTTTTGGGGTATTATGTCATGTTATTACGACCTTTTGGGAACGAAAGGTCGTAATAACATGGCATAATTTCAAACCTGAAGTTAATAAATTGCATTGTAAAAGCAGGTATACACTAAAATATTCAAAATAATTATCTTTAAGTTCCAAGCTTATACAGTCTTAATTGTCTGTTTTTCCAAGCGTAGTTTATTTATGTACTCGTATTAATTATAAAATATTGCATTTGTTTATTGATGTGTAACATCTCCCGCTAAGTAAATGAAATAAACTTTATCTTCATCAGGATGGACGCAAACTAACCGACAGTCTGTTTGCGTCTGACCAGATGAAGATACAGTGGTATCGAAACCGGTAGACCTATGTGGTTAATAAAAAGTTGTTTAATTAATTAAAATGAATAATTAGGGCTAACCACAAAGTTAACGGTACAAACATCAAAAATTTATTTAAAAAAAACTGTAATAATGAATGTTTAAAAACTGCACAAAAGAAATTTATGATTCGTTGAAAGTTGTTCATAAGAATGATATACACCATTTATTGAAACTGCATCCATTTCCTACTGGACCAATATCGACCAGACCGTGTTGGTATGGACAAACATCCCGGAGCATATCTCTGTGTACCCGGAAACCGCATCAAACAGCCCAGTCATAGATTACATATATCTGATCCGAAATCAGTTCAATCTCCCTGCCAGCTATCTGGCAACACATCTAAAAGTTCACATCAAGCGCTGTGTTCGTCCCATTGATCTATTATGTTTGATTGCCTGTCTTACTATGTGGTCGATTTTGCTCGACTTTTCTGGAATTCAAGTGGCTATTTAACTCATGCAACCAATTTAACAGCACAGCTTTGAGAGGGGTATCAAAAGCGTGACCACATATAAAAAAAATATTTTGTCTTTTTATATTTATAATTTTGGCTTTTTTTAGTGTTGATTAAAAAAAAAATTTTGTAATTGATTGTTATGGATTTTAAATTATCATAATATAATAATAATCATAGGATTAGATTAACACTAATAACTAACCATTACGCCGTTTTCCCGCAGAGGGTAGGCAGAGGTAATAGGATGTCATACCATAACAATTTTGTCTACGCATACCATATGTGCCTCGTTAGTTCATTTTCTTACCATTTCAGCAACCAGTTTGTTGGTCAGATTGTCTCTCTGACATGGGCCTCCTCTAGTTTTTTCCACTCATCTCTGTCGCGAGCTATTTTTCTCCATCGTTTTGGGAGGTCATCTTCCCATCTCTTGCTTTGAAGTCAGTTTGTCTTTTTCGGTTTCTGGGATACCATTCCATTACGTCTTTCGTCCATTTTTCTCTGCTTGTTCTCATAATATGACCAGTCCACTTGGAAGCGGTACTGGTCGCTAAAATAAAAAGTGAAAAACAATAGAATACCAATGTCGGAAAAAGCAAAGTATACAACACATGCATTCTCCCATGTCTCACTTATGGGTGTCAAACTTGGCCTGCTACGAGCAAAAATAGCCAAAAACTCGTAGTTTGCCAAGCCAACATGGAGCGGAGTATGCTAAACATAAGGCTTTGTTACAGGTGGATGAATACAAAAATAAGGAAAAAGACAAAAGTTAGCGATGTTATACACATATATATATATATATATATATATATATATAATATATATATATATATGTAACAAAAGTACCTTCTGGACTCCCTCGCGTTTTCTGTAAATGGTCTCGCCTTATTGGTGGGAGACTTTCATGTCACCCGCGAACAAGTACGGCTAGTCCGTAACTTTTGAGGCCATTTTAGCCTTGACAATGGCACGTGATACCGTGTCGAAACGTCTGCCTAGGTCTTCTCAGGGAGACCATTTACAGAAAACACGAGGGAGTCCAGAAGTTACTTTTGTTACATACAATAACGCTCGCGGAAACCTCAAGCAAAACATATATATACATACATTAATTTCTTTGGGGGTAACCCGCGTCAAAATCTGGTCCTCAGAAGGACCATTCGTCAACCGACGTTTCGCCTGAATCACAACAGGCATCTTCAGGGTGTCTTGTTAATAAATTTCTGTCACGCGGGGCAGTGCGAGCACGTCCGTTCGTATCGGAAGCTTATTACCAAGTGAGGCCTGGTAAGTCAAAATCTAAATTTGGGTACTGTGGTCAGTATTGGCCTTAATGATTTTTGGGAATTTCGTATTAAATATTGGGTGTTCCCGACCGTTGCTGGCCTTAATGGCGTTTGTTTGGCTCCTTGTGATGCGCTTTGTACTCGATGTTGCTTCTATTGTGTCGGTGGTTATATTTAATTGATTTTTGCGCGCTAATATATTATTTTTACTATGAAATCTACTATTGAATAAATGTTTTTCCATGCCTTTGGGCAACGTACACTATCATTTCTCTTGTTGATAATATTTATTCTTATATATATCTCTATAGCTTCTCTAAATATCCTCACTGTTTCATTTTGGACGTTCGCTATTATTCGTGTATTATTAAAGTCTATGCTGTGGCCTTCTTCGAGCGTGTGTTGGACAAGCGACGATGTTAGTTTTTTGTTGGTCATATCAACTCTTTGTTCAGCAACCCTAGCAGATATCTGCTAGGGTTGCTAAACCCATGCACTGCCCCTCGTGATGGAAATTTATTAACAAGACACCCTGAAGATACCTGTTGTGATTCAGGCGAAACATCGGTTGACGAATGGTCCTTCTGAGGACCAGATTTTGACGCGGATTACCCCCAAAGAAATCAATACTAACATTTCTAACACCCGTGAAAATCTTCATTATAACATATATATATCTATATATATATATATAATATATATTATATATATATGATACGAAATAAATAAATGAAATGCAGAGTCACACACAAATATCAAGTAATAAAAAATTAATTGCTGGAACCTGGATTCCAGCAATTAAATTTTCAGTTTTATTATTTGATATGTGTGTGTGTCTGCATTTCATTTATTTATTTCGTATCAAATATTACGAGACTTAAATTAAAAATATGTTCTGAAGACTCCACGGGAAAAACAATGAATGTCAGTCAAGAAATATTTATTTAGAGAAAAATAGTGTTTTATAGTTTCAAAATCCATATTTTTTTCACTAATGCTCTTTTGATATAAATATTAAATCAACCTATTACTATATAACCATATTCTGTGTATGTACGTATATAAAATATATGTACTGTCAAATTGACAGCGACGTTTTTTGATGTTCAGTGGGCGGTTATTCCTGTTTCTTGCGTTGGATAAATATATATATATTTATCTATTACAGCGGACCACGACTGTTTTACCCGATTCTGATTTTTTGTATAAAATGATAGCCCAAAAAGTCAACAGATGGCATTAAAAGGTCAGTTTCACAAAAAAAGTGACATGCATTGTTTTTCTCGTGGTCTTCGTTTACTAAATATATATATTATATATATATATATATATAGATCTATATATATATATATATATATATATATATATATATTTAATACGAAATAAATAAATGAAATGAAGAGACATACACAAATATCAAATAATAAAAATGAAAAATGAAAATGCTGGAACCTGAATTCGAACCACAAACCTGTCTTACGCGGACAGCGTGTTACTAATTTCACTATCCCAGCTACTTAATAAGTCGTCAATATTTGATAGTTATATGGTTCTCTGAATTATTATTTCACTTATTTATATTATTATATTTTTATTCGGGAAGTAATCGACTATTACGAGAATATCAAACAAAGCTTTGACGCCTTCTCGCTAGTTGATTTCCGAATAATGGAAGTATTCTTTGCTAAACTGTTATATGGTTCTCTGAATTATTATTTCACTTATTTATATTATTATATTTTTATTCGGGAAGTAATCGACTATTACGAGAATATCAAACAAAGCTTTGACGCCTTCTCGTGTGATTTCCGAATAAGGAAGATTCTTTGCAAACTGCAACTAAAAGTATATATATATAGATACTATATATATATATTATATATATATATATATATCGATATATATAGATAGATAGAGATAGAGAGAATTATTTATATATATTATTTATATTTTTCATTTATTTAAGGAAACGAGTCCCGTAATATTTAATACGAAATAAATAAATGAAATTAAGAGACATACACAAATATCAAATAATAAAAATGAAAATTTAAATGCTGGAACCTGGATTCGAACTAAGGACCTCTGACTTACGCGGACAGCGTGTTACCAATTTCACTATCCCAGCTACTTAATAAGTCGTCAATATTTGATAGTTATATGGTTCTCATTGTATTATTAATTCACTTATTTATATTATATCATTTTCATTTCAAAAACATGTCTTATCTTTTGTAATAATAAGTTTTATTTTGCCAATTTGTGTAATGGTCGTGTGATTTGGAGTTGAAAACTATGATCGCAAGTAATTTCATATTTAATTAACATTCTAAAATACTGTTGGATTGTATTCAAATGGTTTTCAAAACATATTCCACTTATTGGGCTTAATTATTTAAAAAATTAAATAAGTATTTTTTGCGATGCATTTTATATTAAAATCATTATTTGAATATAATTTAAAAATTGCGTCTTTCATAAAATTTAAAAAGGTTAAAATATACCATCGAGACTTTGAATAGTATAATATCTCAACATTTTATTTTACGTTTGAAGTATCTAGTACCAAAAAATATCGATTTGTTCAGAGTAAGATTTATAAGTATAAATTATTTTCATAAAAATCTCATTTCACTGTATTGCCTATAACTCAAAATCAATACCGAACAAGACGAGGTAGCCAAATTGTTATAGGGTTGGTTCCTTATCAAATATAATATAAATAAACTATATTTTATGAATATTTTACAAGATTTTTTTTTATAAATTAAAATAAATAAAATGAGTAATTCAAGCAATGAGGATAGAAACAAACATTTTTGTTTGGGTTGAAAAGTTACTTTCATTCATGTTTTACGGCTGTCAATCGGTTAAAGGGATTCTGGCACTGGTCTGGTATAAAACCCCTTAGCTATGTTAGGACGACAATATCCTCAAAGTCAGACCTTCCTTAGAGATCCTTACCTGGAAATGAGGAAGACGCAAAACAGAGATAAATGACGGTAAATTCTTATGGATAACATGAATCACCAGGGATTGTAAAGCCTTTAGTGTTGATGATTATTAACCCAAAAATCCAAGATTCTAAGAATAATCTCACATGCCAGTATATTGATATCATCTGAATGGATATGATAATTTTGTATGACTATTTATTACATGTTTAATAAATAAATATTATACCAAGATATAAAAAAGTACTGTTATTATTATTTCAAAAATTGTTAAATATATACAAGACTGGTAATTATTGTACATGAAAATAATAGTATAGATATTTTTCCGGCATGTAGATGAATATAAAAAATGAAAAATTCTTTTTTTAAATCCCATTCAAAGCATGAATCTAACATGAATGTTGTTAGCCTATGTGTTATTGTGAACGAACGAACTAGGGCTGATGTGGTCCGAGACAATAATCAAAAGGTAGGAATACCGATACACGTGCACGACTTGTGAAAGAGTGTGCATATAGATAATAGGCTCCTCTGATATGCTCGAATATACAATAGATAAAACCCGGCAGAAGTTATCTTCGTAACGAGTAACCGCCAAAAAGAAGAGGAAGCAGTGAAGGATTCTGATAACGGATGCTCGTATCGGAAACATAAGCTGATAAAGAGCAGTGTTTGAGACACACTCCTGAAAATCTGAGAATTTATTTACTTGAAAAATAATCAATATTTTGTGACCCGTTTTTGGGGTCATTATCACAATCTGTATATTGTAATTGCACTTACGACGCATTAAATTGCCAACTTTAAAAATGAATCGATTTTTTTTTTAAGAGACGAGGTGTACAGATTATTTAAAAATATATTTAGATATTATTAAATATGTAGAAATGTAACATGAACATGATTTAACATTCAAGTCATTTTAAGACGAGATACATTGACATTTTTATTTTCTTACATCAATTTTTTTTTTCAGGTGAATATATTTTTGACGTTTAATTAATTTTTAGATAAGAATATACGTTTGAAAATGGAAATTAAAACTCAAACACATACACGGTGAAGTATCATCTATGTTAGATTGTTTCAAAAACGCAGTATGCAGTGCGTGGTTATGTCAATACCAGCTTCAAAAAATAAACAAATCGTATGCAAATGTAGTAGGCAATGGTCAATAGTACCTAAATTGCATACACATATAGTCGATAGCTTATTGCAGAACTATTGACGACTATACTGGCAGCGGCCAGTACAGCCGCTAGCTGGGCCCAACAGCGAGGCGGATATCGGCGATTGCTTAACGGCTAGTATAGTTTGAATGTCAATAATTTTTTAATGGCTTCTACAATAATTCATACGAAAAGTCATACATATGTTAATCAAGTATTCTGGGAAAACTATAAAAAATAATAAAAATTCCCAACGTTTACATTTTTAAAATAAATGGTTGATTAATTCATAATTTTTTTATTTATATGTATTTAATATATTCTTTTACCCATTTATTTTTAAATTTCCTGTCGTTTTTGGGAGAAGGAAACCATCAATGAATTTTGGTCACATTCATCGCACCGTCTTAATTGCTGTTTGGCAGCCCTGCTCATAAGCACTCCGTGTTTTTCAATAATCCTCCGTAAAAAGTGACAAGGGCACGTGCTCTCCCTTCAAAGTGTTCACTTAAGTATTTTACCTTCTTAAGATTTTAGAGGTTGAATCCTGCCTTCATTTAATTTGCTTGTCTTGCGGTAATATCGTTATTGGCACTAAGCCAGAGCTGGCGGTTAATCCTTATTAAATATTTATAAAAAGACAAGCTTCATATTTTAACCAAGCTGTCTTCGAGGTAAAGATGATTACGTTTTAATAATATATAATCGATTGGTAATTCAGAAACCGATAAAGCAGACATCTTCAAATAGAGTTTTCATATTATATAAAAAAAAAATATGTCTTTCCCTATACAAAACCGGAGCTTCACCATGCGTTTACATATGACGATGTTTAAGTAAATATTTTATGAAAATATTAAAACTTTGTAGTCAGACATTTTAACAAAATCTTATTTATGTTAGTACATAACTACAAAAAATTACTTTTGTCTCTACCGGTTTCGAGATGTAATCCGACCCTTCGTCAGGACAACAAATCAGGTGACATTTTCATTTTCCTGACACCGATGCGTGATGCAATATAAATTTTATATTAAGCGATATAAGAAAATTTCGCCGTTCTTCTTCTGATTACAGGAGGTAATTTTTCTGCGCTATCACAATTTGAAAAGAAAAGTTTTTATTTTTGCTTATTTTAAAAATATATTTAAAAGTTTTATTTTCCGAAATATGTCGCTATTTGTACCACTGAAAATTTTTAGTGATAGCCCAGCGCTATTTCGTCGTGGAATAATAAATATTTCGTGTAACGTTTTTGGTTATAAATCTTGGTAAGTGACGTGTTTAATTTCATTTCGAAAATTCTCGCTCGTCAGCCGCAAGTTTGTTTCACGTGACAAGGAATGAAAATTTCTCGTTTCGGATACAAATCCAAAAAGACAGGATGATTTCAACCATTTCATTGTTTAAACCTGAAGTTCCGACACCGGATATTGTAATTCTCCGTTCTTTTGTTTCTTTTCATTTCCAACTTGCCTTCAAGAAGTCATTGAAAAGAAAATATCTCAAACTAATTATCATAATCTTATTAAATTTCTTTTAACTCTTAAGGTAACAATGGGTTAAATTTTGAATAAATATTTTATGTTTTATAAACAAATAAATTTTCATTGTCGTTCCCTATTTAAAATTTCTTATATACCATTATATTAAATAATTAATGTATATTTATTTATATTATTTATTTACGATATAAAGCAAAATTGAAGGAAAAATTGTGACACATTAACTAATGACTATATATCTAACACAGGAAAAAATAAAGAAAATAGATTGAAACTATACATTAGTAAATTTACAAATATTACAGTATACACAATTACTGTGTTCACCTTGCTATTTATAAAAAGGCTAGGGAGACCTTACCTGTAACCAGACAAGGAAGCATGCCACATATCAATTTCAGCGCATGCATACATTATCTAGATATTGGATTCAGAAATTTTTTTATTGTGTTGAGGTTCTATCTTTTTCCATCAACTGGACAATTATTTTCATACCCTTTTTAGGAATTTTATCAATATGAGGTATAAAACTAAATACAAAATATATGAATAACATTTTAGAAGATGCACAAAATCTCATCAGCGAAGTTAGGTTCTGGTAATAGAAAATCTACAAAATTGAAGGTATGTGAAGCTTATTTATATAATTTACATTTATTAATTTGAATCTATCACGTTTTATTTTTCCGCAACTTACATTATCATTTTAAGCTACATATGTTATCCACTTTGCAAATTACAACAAAACATTTTTGGGGATTCAAATAATCTGTCTATTTATTGTTCTTTTTATACAATAAGCTTTTTTCTAACGTTATAAAATGTCAGTAAAATCATTTTAAGTAGAAAAACGCGTCAAATAAAGTACACATAAAGTACACGTATAAAATAAATTATACCAACGTAATAACGACGTCCACTGTCCATGATTTAGCAGTCTTTCATGACAGCAAGCTTAAGTTGACAAAATATTATATATGAAAGCAACAGTCGAAAGAGCCAACAAAGTGCTAGGTTTTATAATCTGAGCTTAAGGACCCTTTTCCAACATCAGAAATCTTACGTAAAGTGCTGTATTTTTTTTAGGTTTGCTGTTTTCTCGAATTTTCTACGCAGATTTGATTCCCTAACTATAATATTTGAAAAAATCGGGTACCAAATTGCTTGTATTGCTCCTACGCATGTATTTTGTTGAAAATATAAGATTCTTGAACTAGGAATTCCCTGCAAAAAACAAATAATATTGGAACAAAGACGCACTGCAGTTGATACAATATACCTGTGAGTATCGTAATATACAAAAGGAGCTGTCCATACCCGGCAGTGCTAAGATTGCCTTTACTTCTGTGAAGCAAAATTTGATTACGACGGGGAGTTAGATGTCCAGAGAAGAGGAAGCTGGGTGAGTCTATTAGTTAAGTTTGTTAAGGAGCATAAATATGGCTGGAGGGAGGGTATCTATATTTTGAGAAGCGTCCTAAAGAGTATCTATGCAAAATTTGCAGGAAGAATGTTTCTAGGGAAAGAAGGGAGCCCAGGGTCGATATTAAGAGTTACCTCGTAAAATTTTAATCAATGGAATTTTTTATGATAAACTTTTAATTTGTGTAGAGGGAGTGGTAAATGAGAAAGCAAAGGGTACAAAAAAATAATACAGCAAAATTTGTAACAAATTGTATTCAATATAATTGCACACCTATATGTTGAAGGGAAGGAGTGGGATGAGCAGGAATAGAGGATTTGGTGGCTATGTGTTATACAGGTTCCTAAAGAGTATTTTTGCAATATTCGGGATAGATTGTGTAAAATATGCGTATTATACTATTTTTTTGTTGGGCCCTCAAGCGTTATTTTTGAAAAAAAAATTAAATTGCTAAAAGACGTCAAACCTTTATATAATGCACATATTAGAAAGTGGGCTTTACTAAATTACTTTCAACCGTATTACATATTCTGTAATATTAGGTCCTTACATATGAAATTGACGTTTAGTATGGGAGGAACATAAAGCCGATTTTTTTTTATTATAATATATTTATTTAATCAAAGTATGTACCATTGCTATCTATGCACTTTTGCCATCTCATAGGTAGTTCATCGATCCCTTTACTAAAAAAACCATTCGGACGGGAATCAATAAAATCTTTGAAGGCGGTTTGGACTGCCCCATCGGAGTTGAATTTTTTCCTTTGCAAGAAGTTATCCAAATTTCGAAAAAAATGGTAATCTGTTGGGGCAAGGTCCGGAGAGTACGGTGGATGTCTTAGACATTCCAATTGAAGCTCCTCTAATTTGGTAGCCGTCTGTTGTGCAGTGTGTGGTCTAGCGTTATCATGAAGCAGCAGTGGCCTAGAGCGATTAACCAGCCTCGGTTGTTTAGCAGCTAGCTTTTCCATCATGGTTTGCAGTTGCTGATAATAGACATCTGCCGTAATCGTCTGGCCAGATTTAAGAAAGCTGTAGTGAACGACACCAGCACTAGTCCACCAAACGCTCACAAGTAACTTTTTTGGAGTCAATTTTCGCTTGGGGCATGGGTTTGGCTGGTTCGGCAGGGTTCAGCCATTGCGATGAGCGCTTTCGATTATCGTACAGGATCCACTTTTCATCACAGGTAATGATTCGATTTAAAATCCCTTCATTATTGTGCCGGTTGAGTAATGCAACGCAGCAGTCAACGCGCGTTTGTTGATTTGCTTCACTCAATTCGTGAGGTACCCACCTTTCAAGCTTTTTCACCTTACCAATTTGCTTCAAGTGGATTAAAACAGTTTTATGCACTAACACCGGTGTGCGCGCTGTAGCTAACTCGGAATTGTTTGCAAAGGACTGAATGATCCGCTTCCACAATAGCTTTCAATTCTTCATTATCAACTTTGGTCTCCGGCCGTCCACGGGGCTTGTTCTGCAGGTCGAAATTTCCCAGAACGAAAACGTTGGAACCAAAAACGCACTGTGTTTTCTTTTGCGGCACCGTCGCCATACACATCATTAATCCTTCGAGCCGTTTCTGCAGCACTGGTGCCACGGTGGAACTCGTACTCATAAATAACGCGATATTTCAAGTTTTTCATTTTGTAAACTGAGTGACGCAAAGAAAAAAACAATTGAGGAAAAAACAAATGAATTATAATTTTCAAAACACAAATACATGAGTAAATAGCTGTATAAATTTGGATTTGGAATTCCTAACCAAAGAGAAGATATTTGAGATCAAATTTGCCAGTACGGCAAAACGCCAATTTCATATATAAGGACCTAATATTATGGTCGTAAACATAAACCATAAAACTGATCATCTAGTAAATTATTTTAGTTTGCATATTATTGTGACAATAAACTAAATATTATTATTAAAGTGAAATTCATAGACCTGGGGAAAGCAAATGACTTTGTGACGCGCAATATCCTGTGGACAGTGCTGGACGAATACGGAATAGAGAGAGACCTTCTAAAGGCAATTCAATCCTTGTACATGGATTACAAAAACGTACGTACGAATAAACGGCGCAACATCGGAGAAGTTCAATGTTGAAATAGGATTGAGACAAAGTTGCCTACTTTCGCCAATTCTGTTAATCCTTTATATGGACAGGATAAGCCGAAAAAGCCAAACAGCAAGGGCAGTGAGAATGGAGATGTAGAAATAGATTATTTACTCTTCGTGGATGATATAGCAAGGCTGGCGCCCACAGAAGAGGACCTACAAGAGTGGATAGATTCCTTCAATGAAGAGTGCACTCAAGTTGGGATGAAGATTAATTCTGCCAAAACAGAGGTTATGGTCGTAGAAAAAGACCAAAAGCACTGCTCGATCAGCATACAGGGGTCTTAGCTGAAACAAGTCGAAAAATTCAAATACCCTGGGATGGAAATTTCTAGTGATGAGAAGTAGGAAAGTGAAATAGATAGAAGAATCGGAGCTGCAGCCGGCGTTCTACGTTCTCTATATAGTGCGGTGATATGAAAATCCGAGCTTAGTGTTAAGATTAATTTTTATTTTATATTTGTTAAGATGTTGATTTCCTGTTAATTTACCCCAGAATAAAATAAATAAATAAAAAGACAAAACTTACGGTTTTTAAATTTGTGTACAGGCCCACCCCAATAAATTGCAATAAAATTTGGATCCTGAAGGAGACAGTGAGAACAAGGATCCAAGCTGCCGAGATGAGTTTTCTAAGGGGGTAGCGGGAGTCACACTGATACACAGAGTGATAAGTGCTGACGTAACGCATACACTCAGCATCGAGCCCCTACACCTACACATAGAAAAATCACAAATGAAGTGGCTTGCACATGTGCTAAGAATGCCAGAGGAACAAATACCAAGAAGAATCCTCTTAGCAAGCCCGTAAGGCTGGTAAGTCACCCCAGATTAAGCCTGGAGAAGCAACAAAAAGTGTGTATGAAAACAGAATGGGTTTAGACTGGTTGACTTATGCAGAAGCAGCGCAAGACAGGAGAATATGGAAACATCTTGTCGAATCTTTGGGCCCCCGACCCTACTAGGACAAGATGATGAAGATGATGATGATGATGAATAATGTGGTATAATTAGTGCATAAATTTAAGAAATTTCTTTAGGGACATATTTTTAAATTTTAATTCATAGAATATATCGACGGTCTTCACATATATTGTCGAATCTGCACAAATTATTTTTTTGTTTTAATTTCTTAAACAATCGAATTTACTCTCTTTAACAAAAATCGTAGTTTTAAGAAAAATAAACATGTTTTTGTACACTATATGAAAATTAATTGGATGGACAAAAATCTAATTGAGCAGATTAATTAATTAATTAATTAATAAACCTAGGAACCGTCGATATTATCGATTTCTTTCTCAATCTTTTTATTCCTCTAAAAATATATGTATATCCAATGGTTTTTGATTTACACAATCCGAAACATGAAATAAAAAACACACAATGAAAAAATTAAAATTAATCATAAAACTATGAACACTAGGACACATAATAAATTGCGTATTAAAATTCACACGAAAATAAGAAAAGCAAAAAATATGTAAATTTCCTCACATGATAATTACGGAGGCTGAGCACATAATATAAAAAAAGTTATAAGTTGAATAACTTTGAGTGATAATTTGATTATATATTCGACTAAAAACATGAGTGATAATCCTCGTAAGATATTTCTCTTTTCGGCGCAGGGTTAAAATTATTCCGCGTGTATTATTTTTCCTCCACAGCCCGCCATATGCTATCAGATTTTATGAAAAAAAATAACGAGCAAATATAAGCGGCAATTTTTCTCATATGTGCATGATGAAAAGTTGGTGAAAAAACGGGAACAGCTGTGTATAACGATTCAATCCATCATTTTGTATAGGAGCAATTTGTTACTGGCAACTTTTAAATAATCCACATGGATTTTATCGGACAGAACTCTTTTTCAACGTGTAAAAGCAATTGAAAAATGCGAATAAATCAGGTTTTTATTACGTATTATGTGCATTAAGGAGAAGAATTGGACACAAGGAAATTTACTCAAATATCGTATAATTTTATTATATTCGTAGTATTTACAAAACATTGAGTCTTAAGTTTTATATTTTTCGCATTATATGTCCATGATCTTTAAATATAAACATTTTATCTCCTGGATAAAAGCACCCATAAAGATATTTTTTTCAATACAGACTATAGAAAAACTAACTTTTATACACAATGTACTGTTATATAAAACAATGTGACCTTTGTTAATACCTACGTATACACTACTCTCATACACGTGTCATCCTATGTAGGAACCTCTTATTTGTACATTCAGAATATTTTGAGTAGGTATATTAAAATTTTTCAAAAACACTACTGGATGATTAATCAAGATATATTTAGATGTCTCATAGAGACTAAAATATTCGATATTATAAGTCTTTAGATATCTATAATATATATTGATTAATGATATCCCCTTGGGATAAAATCCAGTATTGTGTTCTTGAAAATTTTGAAAAAAACATACTCAAAATATTCTGAATAAATAAAAACTGGTTTAAAAATTGAGTATGAAATAATTTTCAGGCGTATTCTAGTGTATTGTTGATAATTCATAAGAATGTCGTATACACGTATACACGAATTATCCCAATCTTACACTCCCTTTTCCCCTCCTGTTCTCTCAGGAAATATTAAACTATTTAACTTGTCAGTTTTTACTTATCTCTTAATTTTAAATCTTTCTAATTTTGCATTTCCTGCTATCAATTTGTATTGCTCTTATTTGAGTTTAAGAGTTCTCAGATAATACAGTGATATCGATACCAGTCGATGTTAAATTTATAGAAAGTTTATTAATTTATTTAAATTATTTTATTAGTTTCATAAAAACAATTTTTCAACATAAATGTTTTAAGTATATCAATACAATGCAATCAATACTAAGTTACTATCATAACCATCATGTATTTTCTCCACAGAGCTACGCAGAGAGGGTGAATTCCACCTTCAATCCTAATAAACAAAATTTGCCTCATATATTGCTTACCCGATTAATAAAGATCTTAACAGGATTATCTTTTATTTGATTATCTATTTGGCTAACCTGGTCAACGCTTGCGTATCGTATATCTATAACCATTTTTTCCTAATTCATTTCTTCAACATGTCCAAACCACCAAAACAACCTATTTAATAAATAATGTTAACATAAGCTCTCTATTCCTTCCTAATTTATTCACTATTTACTCTATCATAATTAGATTTGACACCCATACGCTTATGTGATCTCATTTCCATTAAGTTTACTTCCGTTCCTATTTTTCCAGTTCCAGGATTAACTTCTATACATTTACGTTGGTACCAGAATTTTATTATTTACCGCTAAGTGAGTAACTGACATTGAATTACCTTAATTTTGGTCATCATGGATTGCAACATAGCGCCCCTCTTTTAAAATATGTAGAAATAATTATTTTAACATATAATTATGTCCAAAATTTTACTGCTATAAACGAGTAGTAAATTTAAAATAAATTGATAGTTCAATATTATATGAAAAATGTTGCAATTTAGCTTGATAGAATAGGAATAAAAATGAATTATAGTATACATTATATAATATTTTAAAATAAAAATTAAGGAATAGACATTAATTATATTATACATTGTATAAATATTTTATAATTAAAATAATACACATCGTATTCTTAATGACAATTTTATTGAAATAAATTATTTTATGTTTACAATTTATTGTCTTTTTGTAACTTAAATATAAATTATTGTGAATAAATATTTGAGTTCCGAAACTAATGTTTTTTCTCAAATCGAACTCAAAAATTGAACGTGTACTATATCGATATCTACCGACCGTTGCATTTTTCTCGGCGTTCAATTAAGAAACTGCGCGTATTCCAGTGCAAACGACCATAAAAACCGCTGACTTTACAGTTGTACTTTAGAAATTCGTTGCTTGGCTTCAATTTCATTTATTATGTTAGCTCATAGATATTATTTTTGTGTGAGCTCGCGAAGTGCAGCGAAGAAGTCATGATTATGTTAATTTTTGTCAGATACGTAGGTAAATTTTCAAGGTTATTATACAAACCAGTGAGTAGTGGAGAGAAATATTATACAAATTCTTAATAATGTGCTAAGCAGCCATTGTAGCATTTATTTTTTGATTGCTATTCAATTGTAAGTATGATTTGTAACGGAGTTTTAATAATTTGAGGTCAATTTTAAAGTGAACTGGTTAAAATCCCATGATTGAAAGATTTTCTTTTGCTTTGCAAAGAACAATTGCTGTCCGGTTTAATATGGTTTACACATCTATGGAATCAAATTTTTCAGTTATACTTCGCGGGAACAAAAGAAAACAGGGTGGGCTGAATAAAGATACAAAGTTTGCGTCTTATCTAATCTAATCTAGCTAATCCGTATTTAGTACATGCAGTACATTTTTGACGGGCCTCGAAGGTGTCTATGTTGTCTAGTCGTCGCGCTACCATCCGCGCGTTCGAGGTCGAGTCTCTCTCCAGAGGTCTAATTTCATTTTTTAGCCGTTAATTCCGAGAAGTTACGCACTTACAAAAAAACAGACAGAAAAATTATTATATTAAGATACGAATCGAAATGAATCATGAAAGTTTAGTATCCAATTTTTTCAGAATAAGCGGACATTTTGCATTACTAATTCATTTAAATTTTTATTTTTATACAACCATGCCGTTACAAGTCGTCTTGATTTAACAACTTAATTACAAAGATTTTTTGTTTTTTTCAATGTCTAAAAAGAATAATCACCTTATGTTGCTATATATTTTTTGTAAATTTAAGGATCTTAAATAGAGAATTTGACGAGTTTACGCATTGATTTGGAGTGATGGCGTGGAGTGGAGTGCCCGTGAATGGGGGCCTTAAGGCCCCCATTCACGGGCACTCCATTTGCCAGCACTCCACTCCATCACTCCAAATCAATGCGTAAACTCGTCGTGAATGTGAAAAACCGCGTAGATTTTATGGCATCACTCCGAACGTTGGATTTCCAAACATTCCAAAATCCATTGCGGCGTGGCTCCAATGGCCGCCGTCCAACTCATCGTGAATGCGGAACCCACGCGCCGCTCCACGCCACTCCACGCCGCGCTGCTCGTGAATGTCAAAACCGAAATCCATTTTGAGGCTCAGTCAGCCGCGCGCTCTGGTGAAGGACGGACGGATGTATGATGCCGGGAAAAGAGTTTGTTTTAGAGCTGATTGAGATGTACAGGGAATCGCCATATCTCTGGATGACCTGTCATCATAATTATCATGATCGAAATAAGCGAAATGCCGTTATGTAAGAACTATTGTTATTATTCCAGAAGGTCGATCCATGCGCGAATAAAGATACAGTTCAAAAAAAGCGTCTTTGATAGGGACCTTCAAAAAGAATTTAATAGGATATTTTGTTTATTAATTTGACAGAATTAATATGAATAATTGAAGTTGATCAACTAAAATCACCTAGTTTAAACCTAGTAATACATTACTGAATGTTAATGTAAACGCTTTGACACCTTTTTTAAATTTATGTCACTAAAATAATAATCTTAATATCCATGTTTGACTAGCAGATTATCACTATGCAAGGTTTATTCATATAAATAACATTGAAGGGTCTTTCTGTGTCTATCAGAGTTAAAACTTTTCTAAAAAGATATTAAATATTAAAAGGTAAAAATTTCAATGCGCTAAGATGCCAGACGCTAAGTAACGAGGTGTCGCTGTTAATCTCTTATGGGGAGGTATTGTTTGTCTCATGTTCGTGTCCGGTAGTTGCACTTAAACTGATAAAAAATGGAGTAGCTTCGCGCGGAGCAGTGATCGTGAGTGTGGTACGAATTTGGACGTCATCCACCGATGTGAAGTGCTCCCAAATGGAGTGCCCGTGAATGGGGGCCTTACGCATTGATTTGGAGTGATGGCGTGGAGTGGAGTGCCCGTGAATGGGGGCTTTTACAAGCAGGACCGTGCTGCTCCGCACCGATCGTGTAAGTCGTTACAAAGCGGCACGGCTGCTACAACAAAGTTATTCACTGACCCTTATTAGTAATAAACATAGCAAAACATATATTAAAATGCACGGATAAAATATAAGTATAACAATATCAGAGATGTTATTATATATATAGATACATATTATAAAGAATATAACAATAATAAATAGTAATAAAACCAAACAAAAGCAACCAAAACAAAGAAATAAAAAAGAAAAAAAGAAAACATAGATACGTATCTTAAAGAGAATAATAATAATTATGAAACCAAACAATTGCAAGCAAAATAACGAAACAAAGATTTATAAAAAAAGAAAATAAGAATTTGGTCTGGACGAACTAATTGTTGAAACAATGTATTGAAAGAATGGTCAATAAAAGCACACAACCTATCAAAACATATGCTTTAGAGACTTGAGCTGTCAATATTTGCATCAAAGGATTCCTCAGAACATCTGAAATGAAAGTGCAGAAATCAAAAAAAAAGTTCTACGTGATCGTGTTCAAAATGTTAACATAAGAAAAACCTGCGAAATGGAGGAGATAGTATGATGGAGTATTTTCAGAAGGAGATTCTAGCCAAAATAGACAGTGACAGACTCGTGCATTTAGAAGCAAATAAAGTCCTCTCTGGACGACGCCCACCAGAAAGACCCTCGAAAATATGGAGGGATAACTTAACATCATCATCCCAAAAGGCGTAGTTATCTGTACCACAGATTGACAGATCTAATAAAAGAAAAATAAAAATTAGATAAAGAATTCGCCCGAGGGCGATATTTATGTTAATTCGAGGAAATAAAGTTATATTTTTTCTATGGTTTTAGTTATAAGAGAATCTCTTTCTAAGCCCTTTGTTAATCATTTGGTAATATCTCTGCGACAAAAAGGATATCCTCTTCAGATCCTATGGAGGATCAAATGTATTTTGTGTGATAAATTGCGATTCAGATCAAGTCTCAATTAGAGACTAAACAATATTTTTGCTTTCGAATTAAGCTAAGTGTTAGCGTTGTGACAAAATATTTTTAAGATGCTGGTGTGGCGTGCCAGGCCTGCCTGAGCTTCTAGTCCCTCGAGCATCCCAAACGAGCCAATCACGCTCGAGGGATTAGCGCCAGACCAAAAGCCCGAGGCGCCATCTTCACTCCTTCCCCGACCGGCGCTCGTAACACCACGAAGTAACTCGCGCTCCGACGTATTGTAACGCTAATATTGTATCTTGTAAAGAAACTTGTGTCTACAATAAACTTCTGGTCTAGCTGTGAGTACATATTTTTCTATTGTCCTGCATCGCAATACACATCAGCCTCACGCATACCTTCTTCTAATCGCCTTCTGCACACACTTGCTATCACGCCAGGCTGACTGCACATCTGTGGCAGAAATGTGCAGTCACCCTGTACTTTCGCGAATACCTGTACATCAAATACAGCCACCGCATCTAACATACTGGTGACTTACATCCTCCAATCTGACACACTGGTCTAAAATGAGGCAGGAACTGCTGAGCTTTGAAATATTAGGAAAGTGAGTATCTTAACCATTAGACCAGCAAACCCGTCAATGTTACGTTTCAAAGAATATACATCAAGGGTTTCTTACTGAAAAAATAATCGAACATAACAATACACATGTGGGTTGTTATCCCACTCTAATATTCATTAATAATCTTCCAATAGACAGCAGATGCTCTCTTCATAATCTGGAGAGGGAGGCACTGCATCCAGACAACTGGGCTTATTGTCTTGATTAATATGTTCGCGCACGTCACTTGCTTTCTATTTACTAGTATGCCTTCATCCCCTCCCCCCAGACGGTGTCGTGGCGGCCTTTTTAGTTGGATGTTGATGATTTATATTCCAGCAGACTATGTTTTGTAAAATGGCATCTCTGAAAGATAATAATTAAAAAAGTGAATTATTAATTTTTAACGATAACACATTTTACTTGTGAAAAGATTGCAATCCAGAAAAGTTTCATGATGATCATTAAAATGGATGGCAAAACTAAACTAATAAAAAAAGATTCACAAAAAATGGAATGATTGATTGTTATATTCCGAAAATAATATTAGTTACAATATTGATCGAATTTCATAGAGGAAAATACTAGATATATACAGTCCCAATATCTTACGTACCTTATTTTTTCGTCCATTCGACCCGAGTATTACACTAATAAAATTAGGCGCATTCAATTCATTCATATTCAATTCATAGTCCAAAATAAATAATTTAGAATATTCGCGGAGTTAAGTATTGTTATTTTCTAACTAGTAACAACTTTTTTGAATTCGCGAACCACATTATGATGTGGTTTGCAAATTCAGAAAAAAAATTACTAGTTAGATAACAATCTACAGATTGTAATCATTTATGTCATTCATTTACTATTAAGTTAGTACATTCCGTCGCAAGAAAAAGTAATATACTGAATAATTTGAAAAAACTGTCTGCTCATGTCGTTTAATATACTGTAACGAGACTAAAAAAAGAATCACGCACTTCTGTCAAAGTAACAATTGTTTGAAGTTAGCACAATACTCCCGAGAGAACTAGAATCACCTCCGACTTTCAAGAAACATATCCAAAAGTCTGGAAAACGCGAGGAACTTCTCGAAAACGCAAGAAATGTCTCTGAATTTTGATAACAGCATTAGCCAAAATAATTACGACACGCCGGAGTAACCAATGAGTTATTTTCCGTGCGCGTTGACAGGCGATAACAAAACGAAGGTAGCCGCGGGCGGTGGGTCAGGCCGGCCAAGCGAGCGGTAGTGGTGAGAAGCCAGTGGTGCCAAGTGAGCGGTAATTTGACAGCGATTCTAAAAAGTTCTTATGTAGCGAGATAAACCGAAGCGAAATTAACAAGTGCGGAAATCGATGAAATCTTCCAGTGAATAGTGAATAAAGTGTCAAAGCGAATATAAAGTGTCTATTTATGAGTGATAAATTTTCGAAATAGTTTATTTAAGGAAAAGCGTTACATTTTATGTTAAGTGACTTTCTACGTTAGTTTAATTAATTCATCGGTAAATCCTGTATTAAATCTCAGCGTTTTCATTTATTCCTCCTGCAGCCACGACAAGTGACAATACATTAATTTAAATTTTTAGTTCAGTCTTTGATATTAAAAATGTAATATTTTATTAAACCATATTAAACCATTTAAACTTTTTCTGGAATGTAAAAGTGGGTAAAAGTTAAGTTCGCATGGACTGATTGAGATTGAACTGAATATACAATGGAGTCGATGGGCAAACATTGTCCTTGCAAAGATCATTGAATATGTATGTAGGTATATCATAACATAAAACATCAAAGTTAAATATTAAGAAGTGAGATGTCAGCCACCCCTCTTTGGGGGCTCTTGATATCATATCTTTATTTATACCGATTAAGGTATGCCTGAGAACAACGAGAAATGTTTGGGTTCTGTATTCACTGCTGGGTTCACCTACTTCAATTCTCATGAATATTAATTAAAAATGTGACAGTTAAAGGTATTTAAGCAATTATTGAAAAAATATATTCATACAACAAATAATATATAAAAATTAAAAATGAAATTCACCAATGCCTGAAAATATACCCGCGTCTTCTTAATGATACCAAAAATCAGAAGGAGATAGTGAATGGATTGTTTGTGATGGTCCGATAGCAGTTCCAATATGAATGACTGAAAGTAAGTAAGAATTGTATCATAACCTTTTGTAAATCTTCTCATTCCTATCCTCAGAAATTTTACAATCATTAAATGCTATTTTTCTTTGGTCTCAGTATGTAAATTATTATTTTAAAATAAAGGATAGCTTGAGATTTTCGCAATTATTTCGTGTACGATGGAAACTTATTTAATGCTAATAATCATAACATGTATAAGGAAAGTTACAGAAATGTACAGGAAGGAAACTTATTTTTCTTGGAATAAAATAAATTCACGATATAATCAGACACTCAAAAAGATAGGAGCACGATATTCAATTGTATAAAATTTTATATTTACCCTTATAAAATATGTCGTCTACGTTTTAAGTGAATGAAATGGTTGCTGCCTCAAAATGAGCCGTCTTTCTACAGAGCCTAATGCGAATCCACGCTTGATAGGGCTGCTAACGACAGAGCTCTTATATAGAATTGATGCCAACACAGAGAAGTGATCCGGGCATTAATTTAAATATTACAAAAAAGAAATTAGGTACTTCTAAAGTCACATTTTTTTTTAAATAATTAAATCTGCTCATGATTTAACGTTGTTTTTGACATTACTATTCATTTTACGCACCAACGCCTTCATATTTGCCATTTTATTAGAAAAGTAAAAAACAGACCAGCATCATTGGTCCTGCAGCAAATTTAAATCGAGGGGTGGAATCATCCCCCATGAAATAATTGTGATGATTTCCCCGGGGCTGGCTCCAGTCTGACACCAAGCCCTGTTGTGAAAGCAGTTACTGTTGTAGGTGGGATAAATGTCGAGCTTCCTTTTCTAGTCACTAGGGGATAAGACGCCCGGAATATGAATACCAATAAAATGAAATTGCTTAGATAATTTGGAGGCCTTGTTTTGAAAGTTCATTATTATTTTTATATTAAAATCAATGGAATATACTTCGAAGTAGAACAGTGTAGATTTTATACATAAAATATTTACAATGTATACTTAGGATGCAGTATATTTTAATATGACTATTTATTTAATCAGTGCCCATTGAAAAGAGTTTCAATAAAATAATAACATGTTTTTATTTTCTATATAAAAATAATTTTGAAAGAAAATGCTAACGATTGTAGCAGTCACGTGCAAAGTAATCGATGCAATAGTTTGATCATAAATGTGATAAATAAATTACTCTAAAAAATTCTGAAAAATCTGTTTGTTTTTAATAACAAATAAATTTAAGTAAAAAATATTGATATTTTATTTAAAATTAATAAGAATTACGTTTTATTAAAAATTAATAAGAATTTTGTATGTTTCTGCGCCAATGATTTGTATTTATAAAAATTATCGATTAATAATAAAAGTTTTAACCCTTACGTAATTTTTTTTTGCACTTTCATGGAGTCTGAGACCGTTGTACCTCATGGCTGAAAATCAGAGGAAATTTGAAGAACATTGGTTATGTTTATATTTCATATTATTATTAGTCAATTTTAATTTAATAAAATAAATATATAGGAAAAAACTTCGCAGAACCGTGATGCGCGGGACAAATGAAAGAGAACAAAGAAATGGAGAGAGCTGGACGTCCTCGTCATAAGGCTAGGACTTACCTTCCAATACAGACCATCTAATAAAAGAAGAAGAAGAAGAATATATATCTAATCAACTTTAATTAAATTTGACTTTTTTATAAGAAAAATAAAAATAAAAAAGCAGTTTTTTTTAATTTTTGGCGACGTGATATCACTTCTGGGAACATTATATTTTAACTATATAATAAAATAAACAAAAATTATTTATTTTATGGCAATAATAAATACAAAAAACAGTATTAATTAATTAATCAAGAAATTCTGAGAATGGGTAAGAGTGCAGTAATTATTATTGACTGTATATTTTCATTTTCGATACTAAAGATTTATAAAAAATGTGCTACGTTAACTATTTTTAAACCATTTGGTTAGTTTATTCTCATTTTTCTTAAATTAATTTGAAACTTTATTTGAGTTCACAGGATTGATTACCAGGGTTTTTTTATCACGGTGTGGTAGAGGTAAGATATTTGTATAATGGTGATAATTAAACAATTATTTTTTGCAGAATTACGTTGTCTAAGAAAGCTTTTAGAAAATTTAGTTTTTGCCAATATGCTAAGTCAAATTTAATTTGAATGACACAGTATCAGATAAACAAGAAATTTGTTATAAACGTCACTGATTATTTAGACATAAAGGCAATTTTAAGCGTACATTTCGTTTTCATAGATATGGTGTTATCTTGGAAGCTGTCATGTCTCGACAAACATATTAACAAGGGTCTTGATTGGACCGCGTTTATTTACATATATATTCTTATATGCTAGATAATCTTATCCTTCAACCCCGACCCCAACAACATACCCTATTCTGTGTCCATTTGCTTTAGAACAAATAACAAAATAAAATATTTAAACACAAAAATGTAAGATTAATTCTTGGAGAGAATTCCTTGAGGTTATCAAGGCCCACCTCGAAATTTTAAAGTACGATGATGATGGTATTGATAACAGATTAAATAAATAAATATATATGTAAATACAACGAATCAGAAGTTGAAACAGGATCTATAGCGAGACCTGTTAGCGCTTGGCATTTTTTCCATTTCCTGACTACCTTTATTTCATTTTTCATCCCAATCCATCCTGCTTTTCTTCCATTCTTACATGCTGAAAATGTAGGCCTATCTATGAAATGTTTTGTCGCCTTGTGCATGGCAAGTGTGTGGCCAGTTTAAGTTTAAATTTCTCGTTACTCGTAGTCATCGGAGCACATCGTATTTCGATTAGTTCGAATTTCTACCAGAAGTAAATCACCAGGAAATGCTGTTTTTTAGTGGTGAACTAAACGAAAATTTAAAAAACTAGCCACAATATTGGAAAGATGTTCCAAAATAGAACTAGCCCGGAAACATGAGCGAGAAAATCGGAAGTTGTAGGTGTGTCTTGCATACTCCTGTTTGAAATCCTTTCATTTGTTCCGCTGTCGCCAACGTGCCGTGCACATCTCCAAAAGGACCAATATGCTGTATGCTATATTGGATATGTTTATATTTTTTTCTTATTCCGTTATCCGTTCAACAGACACATCACATTATTTACTACGACCCGAAATAGCTCTACTGGCCAAACCACTGTCTTAGATTTTTCACTCATAATATTCTCCTTCTTCCAGGGCCCCTACTTCCGGCAATCTTTTCCTAAATTATGAGATGCAAGATTTTGTACTTCTCTGGATGTTAATAATTTAACAAATATTACAAAAAAAAATTTCAGATGATACTTACATTATAATTGCCGATAACATGGAAAAATATTGAAAACCATTTACAAAATTAATCATAAAAAATAAAATAAAATGAGCTCATGATATTGGTGTTATAATAAATAAAAATAAACATATGTATTCGCTAATACATTCCATACGTATTAAGCAAATAGGAATTTCAAATATAAAAATAATATATTCCTATATGTGAAGATATAAAATACGAATGCATAAAAAAAACATGAAAAATTGTTCATGCCAATGGAATGGATACTGGAAATGGTGAATCAATACATTATATTGAGAACTGATAGTTGAGGTAAATTTTAACTGAAATCGTCACATGGAAAATATATGTAGGTAATAAATTGCGGTCGGTTTTACTTAAATTTTATTATTTGAAATATTGTATTTCCAAATAATCTCTGTACCGTATTAACTATAGTTTGAGTAGCTACGAGATAATTTTTTACCTTATTTCGATAAAACTAAATAGCTACAAATAAGATTTTTAAAACTAATCACAAAAAAGAATTAATTGAAAAAAGTAGAGACGAAACGTACAAATAATTGATTAAGATGAAGTATCACAGAGACGAAGGTATTTATATGAGAAATATGTACGAAGGTCTTTGTATAGGATTTCTCGGAGCACAGGATCTCTTTGAGCTGGCTAAAGTGATCACTTTATACAATGCAACGTTCACCAATTCCACATTATCAAATTTTTGAAATTTGAGGTTACAAGCCCTGGGCCACCCTATCAAGACTTTCATACACGTTTACTATATAAATATTTTCGTGTCTGTGAGGCGTCTATAATTTAAAGCAGTTTAAAAAATATACGTTTAGGTACATGAACAACATTCACAAATTTTCAACCATTCTAAAATTTACACACAATATATTATCTAGGCTTAATGTTAACTTAATCCATTATTCCCTGGATTGCATCAAATTTTTTAATAAATTATCCTGATATGAATTTCTTCCAGAAAGGTTTTAAAGAAATAATTGCTATTATATCTCAATATATTATCTTTTAGAGGGTAATCATACTGGGTTCCTGAAACATTATGAATATTCGTAAAAACTGTTTGTTTTCTTTATTATTCTCGTAGCTTTATTTTATAGTGCTACCAATTTTTGTATTTTTATCCTAGTCAAAAACTCCACTAACACTAGTTCATATAGCATATTACTAATATATTCAATTCAATTTATTTATCTAATAATATGTACGTTACAAACTAAGTGTTCAAGGCATACATATTATGAAAGTATATGCCTTTATCAAAATAACAATATTTAATGAATTAAAAATAACATAAAATCTGGTCAAAGGTGTAGGAGAATCCTGCTTCGGAATATAACTTCTTATCTAAGTGATTTTTTGCAATCTTCTTAGTCACAGTTTTCATATACTTAAAAAAGGTTTTTGTGTGATTACATTTTGTAAAATACATTTTAAAAAATGCGAGTCGCTATATAAAATAGTTTTCAACCAGATAAGAGAGTCAACGCACACAATTCCCCATGAGAACATTATTTATGTATCAAATAATCTTCACAATACACTAAGGAGTTCATGACGTTGCGCGTAGGTTTATTTAAAAACCAACAGAAGAGTTTGGCGTGATTCGCATGAAAACGAATCACCTTTTTTAATCAATCGTGTGTGCGATTTTTCGTGTATAAAATTATTAAGCGGATTTATTTTTCCTATGTTTTATGTTGAAGTTATAATATAATATTAAAGGTAAATTCTTCCCCTTCCTTTCCGATAGCCCGCTTTATGATCCTTCAAATTCATCTCTTTTATTGTGGGTAAGGTCTTTTTAATAAAATTAAACAAAAATGTCCTTTTTAGCTGCCTGGGCTATTATGTTTCTTAATCTAAGGATAATTAATATCAGTCATTCTCATCGATATATAAAAACTTTATTTATTCAATGGCTTTATATTTTCTCTCCATATGTGCATAATTTACAGAACTACACAAAGTCTTAATTCTTTGATAGTCTTAAGTTGTAAACATAAACCCATAAAAATCAAGTTTTTATTATACCCCCTTTCTCATTGAATCAGGTTTCGTGCTTTCTGCATGTGTCGGGTTCATTACTCATTCGTATTGATTCCAATTTGAAAAAACATTAAAATTTCGAAAAATCCAAAATTATATTATAATTATTGCATTTTTTTAACGAAATTTATTACATCATTTTTATCGTCGCCACGAGTCTGCCTGTAAAGTTTCAGCTTGATTGGATCACGGGAAAAAGGTTAAAAATCAATCCAATTTTTTTCCGGCAGACAACAAACCGCAGACACTACGAGTTAAAAGAAAGGGAGTAAAAAAATTGTTATCACAATTCCCAGCGTGGAGAAACTTTGGCTTCGTATTCCGGTTGTGACTAAATATTTTCTCAATTTAATGATTAATCTAATTTATTTTAAATATCATAAACCTGTGTTCAATAATTTTATAAATCTTTACTGCTGTACATAGAATTTCCCCAAATGTTGCCAGTTCTCACTGTGTTCTACATTTATCATCCATTTGTTATCCGCCAACTATCCCTATTAGCCTCCCAATATAAAGTGTTTTCAATAAAAATTTAACATATTATTCACCAAAAATGATTTTAGTTTAAAAATGTATATTTTATTCTATATAATTAAACATTACCCGATAAATATAAAATGGTGTGATGGAATGAGAAAATGGAATGAGAAAAGATATGTTTTTGAATAAATTATAAAAAAAATATGTCGTGCGGTAATTAACTTTTCAACTAAGATTTTTTCTCTTGAAAACACATCTTTATGGAAACAAAAATACCTCAGTGTGCCCTTAAAGTCTGTAAAAAGGGTGGTTTAAATGATGTTGGGGTGCCAGGGCAAATGTCAGAGTGACCCTTTCACTTCGCACTTAGGGTAGGGGAGAATCTCCGCTTGTCTTACTAAGAGTCCTTATTAATTATGCACCATCGTTTTCTATTCCTCTCTTTTTAAAAAGAAACCCTAAAAAATTAAAACCTTTTCTTATTAAGTTTTCACAGTTGTTTATTGTTTTACGTTGTGCTACGGAGTGTAAAATCACCCTCAATTCAACTTTTTTATTTGAGAGCAATTTTAAGATTTTTTTTACAATTAAGAATATTTTCTTTCAACTGTGGTTTAAAATTATTGATTTTTTTTATTTAAGGAATCTTAACAGTTTCAATAATTAAAATGTAAGAGCACAGCTTTCATTGCATAAACCAATTACAAAGATTCACAGATGTTTAAGGCATAGTAAATTAAGTACTTACTATGTTGGATAAGAGAATATTTGAAAGCTGATAGAATAAATTATAGTAATCAGCAAACAATATTTAAGTGAAATAATGATAATAAATGAAGAAATTAGAAACAAATATTATTTAAGTTACAAGTTTTGATAGTAATACGGGAATAGAGATGAGAGGGAAAGGGTGAGGAGGGAGAAGTCAGAGTGTAACGAGTTAGTGGTCAAAGTCAATTTAGTACATATAATCTAAAGTATCTAATAATATGAATGCGATATAGCTGGTATAAGTATTGTACGTGTTTCAATTGCTAGCTTAAGAATAACAAATGGCGAAATAGTATAAAGTAGCGAGAAGTACTTATTATTTTAAAATACATGAAGATAGTATTTGTGCGTAGAAATATTATACATATAAAATATTATCTACTGGTTACATATAAAAATAATGATTATTTATACACATTTACTAATACATAATAAACATTTACTATTGGTGTTTTGGTGTTTTGAAATTGTCTGTGAATCTCGCCACATGCGTTTTTTTTGTTGGTTTTGGTTAATCTAGGCGTCATTTAGCAATTGCACATAAGTCAAACACTGTGGAAATATTTACGTTTTCTCTTTATACTGATTATCGCTTTAAAAATCTACTTTATGTTTGAAAAATGTTATATTCCAGTTTGAATCAAGTCGCAGACTTAATATTATAGAAACGCGTAAAGTACATACATTGTCTATGATATATTGGTTAACTGTCATATTCATGTCCTTCAGGTTAGAACATCGCATTCCGAATGTTGATTTTCGGACATCTTTTATTTTAATTTTATTTAATTTTCATTTATTGGTTTTCTTACAGCCATATAATTAATCAATCTTGAAAAAAAAACAATAATTGATGTACAGAGTTTTGGGCCAATTACAAGAAAACACATATATACAATCGATAAAAAAATAAGAAAAAACATGTCCAATAGTGAGTTTGTGTGAGTGTGTGTATTTGTGTGTTTATTTATTTATTTATTTTGTTTTGGGAAAAATTAACAGCAAAACAATCTTAAAATTTTTCCACTGAATTTAAAAATTTACTTTAACATACATTAATAGCGAGTGGAAAGGGTGGAGGGGAATGTGGGACGGGAGTAGAAGGGAAGATATAATGTACAAATTAGTTTGGGTGCGGTAGTGTAGAGTTTTCCAGAGTAATAGTAATTTTAGTAATTTTAGGACACTGCATAAAGACCTAATATGTCATTATATATAAGTTGTCGCCAAAAATAAATGTAAAATTATTATATCGACATTGTGCGACATTCCAATATTGTTTTACAAATAAATTGTAATTTATAGATCTTTCTTTAAATTTAGTTCTAGTATATCCTTTTTAAAATGAGATTGTTATGTTTTGAGAAATATGAAAAAAATTGTTGGGCCGGTCATTGGCATCTGCCATCGACGAGAGCCGATTGAATACGAATGGCCGCGCAACTGTTATTACCAGCCGCGAAGCGGCAACCGTGGCCGACCACATTGTTAAAAAGCAAGCAAATGGCAATGGCCGCTTAGCGGCTTAGACACCCGCCCGAGGGGCCTAGCAGCAAGCAATCGGCAAAATGAATTATTATTGAAAACCTTGCATGAGCAATAAAAATGTATTTTGGGTATGGGATGTTCTATTTCCCGGATCATGGTAAAGCACCTTCTGTTGGGTTAGTCTACGGGGAACATGAAAGGAGATTAAGTCCAGTTTACTGGGATAGTCGAGATATCTTCTTAGTAATTTAAATAAAAGTATAAGATCAGCGCGTGCTCTTCGATGTTCCAGAGTTTTTATGTTGTGGAAATAAGTCATGATAAAAGTCAGAAGATACATTAAATCTTGTGTTGAGGTGAAAAAGCAACTCATTTTGTATATGTTTATTTTGAAATCTGTACTGTTCTACGAATTTATATATATTCTTTAGGACCTGGCGGTAAACACAGGCCACATTTCCCCCTTTGGACATCCTATTCATCCCTGCCTAGACAAAAAAATCATTGCAAAACTGGTTTTCTGGCTCTTTTTAAAACGATTTTAATTATGGTTTTCTAACATAAATGGAGTATGTTTAATGAAGTTTTATATGATTCTCCCCACTCAATGATACTTTATTGTAGTATTGATTGAATTAAGGAAATCCCTTAAATTAAAGCTTCCAAATTCTGCTTCCGATTGAATTAAAGCTTCCAAAATTTTTTCTTCAAAAAGTATTCTAGTCTGCAATGTAATGTGCATTTTATTAGTATATTGAAATGTATTTACTGCTATTAAATGAAGAATTCAATGTTCTACCAGCTTCAAGTACCCCTGAATCAAAAACCTATATGATGAAGGCTTTTCTCTTCTAGTCCGAGATGCGAAGACTGCACATGCGAAGGGTGCGCCATAAGGGTGAGTAACAATCATGTGAAATAAACATCCATTTAGAGGCTGTATTTTTGTAGGCTGTAGGCTTGTATATTGAATGAATTATGAACTTAACATTGATGTTATTACTGCATTAAAACAGTATTCTGTTCGCTTGTAGTCTAGTAGTTATAACTCTCATCTAGTAATCCAGTGGTTAGTGGTTCGAGCCTCTTTCCGGCACACCAGTAAGTTAGACCTGTCTTATATACACACATAAGCATTAAGCTTAATTTAAAAATAACATTAATTGGATATGACACGTACTCCGTGTTCGAATCTTTATTTTTTTTAAAAAGACGTATATCTTTATAAATAATCATTATGAACTGAAAGATAATTGTAAAAAAAAAATCATATAGGTATATATTTGATCATTTGTATCACAAGTATAACAGCTTTTCATATTGTAAAATAAAATAAATAAAAATGTTACATACTCCATTCATCTATGTACATGTATTTCAATGGAATTTGATATGGAACAAAAATATATTATGTTATTTTGCTTTCGAATTTCTTTACTCATGATACATAGATGATAAATAAATTTATTATTTTCAGTACTTTATTCAAAAAATATTTAACAAATATTAGATATAATTAACAATAAATAAATAGAATCAGTACGCAAGCATAGTACACATAACCAAAACAGAAAAGTGATATTAAATATTTTTGAACAAGTACACCCTACGTATGTACATATATCGAATTCAGAATGTTGGCGAACAAGAAAGGAACATTCTTGTAAGAAAATCAAATGGATGCATACGAAAATTCCGGTGAAAGGCACTGAAAACGGTATGTACTCGTAATATAGAATATCGTGTAGGTATCTTATATGGGATATTTTAAAATACGTTATGATATCTACACAAAATATTCCAAAACAAATATTTTTTAAATGAAATATTTTAAATTTTTTTTTGTATTTTTAAATTGTTTTGAGTACGTTCAAAGTTTTCAAGAATCCATTACTAGATTTCATGTCCAGGGGGACATAATTAATCAAAATATATTATGGATGTCTCACAAAGACGAAGCTTTTTTTTTAAATAGGAAAATAGGTATGGAAAAGGTTTCGGATGTCTATAGGGCTAACAACCCCTCACATGGTTGGCTTAAGTAATCACTTTACTAGTATAAATGTTAATAATTCGGAATAATCTCATATACATAATAAAATAATATTGCTTCAAAAACTCCAATCGAAAATTAAAATATCTCATTACTAACGGCGACATTTGTACTAGTTTATGGGGACGATTAATTTCAACCACAGGTGGCGGTAGTAAAATACAACTCACATATGGAACAAGGTATGCAAAGTTAAGATTTAAACAACTTGCGAAAAATTGATAGATGTTGTAATTAATGGGGGGAAATAGAAACGTTATATAGTGTTAAGTGATCACTTAAGCCAGATTGGTCTTAAATCTAAAAATACTTTTATACGTACTTTCCCATATAAAAAATAGTTTCGCCTCTTCGAGATGATTAATAATTTATAATCAATGATTTATCTCTTGATTAATAATTTTATAAATTTAAATTATTTATTTAATTAATAATATAAATAATATTTGATTACAAAGATACCTTGAAAAAATTTTCAAATTATTTTTTTTTTGTATATATGTACCTCATCAAAAAGATTTTATATAGAATATATAGGAAATGTTTGTGAGGCATCAAAACCGTCTTTGTGACACGCAAATCCATTTTAATCTTGATTTTAGCATTTCTCTAACTATAAAAATATGTTTGATGCAGGGATGATATGCTACATGAAACTAAAAATAATATATTTGTTCATATTTTTTTGTTTTTTTTTTATATGTAGCACTCAACATACGACCCTCATAAGTTATAGTTCAGACAGTATGTCAGTGTATTTTTGCAACTGAACGAAATATTTTCCCATTTCTACTGGCACAGAAAATAAACTATTGTTACTGAGTAATTTAAGATCGATTCGAAACACATTAAGCAATTTTCGTGTTTCGCTGTTTAATCGAAAATGTTTCTGGAATATTTCCAACAAAAATGCCGAAACCTTCATGTATAAAGAAAAGCAGTTTTTAAATGATTTATTTAATTTTTAATTTTTCTACCAATATTTTCTTAAATTTTAATTTGTCTTGATCAACTTAAATAAATATTGGTGTTTTCGCTACGAAAATAAATTGTACTTTGAATGGAATTTCCATCATTATGAATTTTTTACACTAAATTTTTTTACTAATACTATATAATGTATAATAATTAAGCTTAAAATTAATGTAAATTAAAATTAATGCAGGTAAAATGCAGTCGTTACGAAGCATGAGTGAAAAATAAATTTATGATAAAGTGAAGAACGAAGATATTGATGGAATTAGAAAGGTTCGCAGAGATTTGTGATTGTATGTGGGAACATGTGAGCGAGCATAAAATATTTGTGGTGAGTGTTAAAAGCAAAAACATCAAGGGTCATCGAGAAATACCTGGCATGGTTGGATTAACCAGTTATTAGAAACTGGCAATATGAAAGTGTACGAGGTAAGTATGGTACGTCAGAGCAGAAGAGTGTGGGGTTCTATCCTCCGTTTCCCATCACTGCATCGTGATGGTAAATCAGTTAGCTAAGTTATACTTCAAAATTTGCTCGTTTACAATAATTTATAAAAAAGACAATTCATCAATTTTAAAAAAGCATCATTCTAGGATTTCAATAGGGACTGAATTACCTATACATTTAATTTAAATGTTTTTCAAATTAAAATAACTCGATAGTCTTCGAACCCTTAATCGTCAGTAAGCAAATGTTTTATCACCAGACAACAAAACACTTTCCCCTTTTAAAAAAGTATGAAAACTATTGACAAGAGTGTAACATCTCTGTTTTCAATTGTAGATACATTGTACGTGAAAATATATTTCCTGCGAAATTGAATTTGAAATGAATCAATTTATATGGATGCATGTTTCACTTGAATTCCATATAAAATGGCGCATCGAAGGTTTTCAATTCGTTTCGTATTATTCTTTTCCTATTACTATAACGTAAATTCTTTTTGTAAATACACATGTTAAGTAAGGGTGATGACAAATAATTTTGCAGGAATAATATTACGTTATTTGAAATAAACATTTATATTATAAATTTAAAGAAAGGCAGAAAATTAGATTTTTTATAAAGAACTGATTTGTGAAGTCACATATTTCATCAAATATACATTGCAAAATGAAAATATTCATTAATTAATTAAATATTCTTAATGCCGTTCAGCTTTCATTGCAAATTCAAATTAATGTCATTTTAAAGGAAAAACGTTAATTTTTCAAAATAAGTTATTTATTTTTTTCCGCCGTTTGATTTTTCATTGATATCTGTATCTGCGTTGACATGTATTTGCGACCATGTAGAAAATGAAAATTCGCGTTATTTTCGAATATGCGTTCCATCGTGGAACTATGCTGCACAGACGATACGTCGATGTCTATGAATCAGGTAACGCAAATGAATCCATGGTGCATTTTTGGTTTGATCGCTTTGATACTGTAAATTTAGAGCTCAAAAACAAGCCCCATGGATGATCAAAGACAACAGTCGATAATGAATAAGTGGAACATGATTCATCTCAAATCACGTTAAAATCAGCAACAGCCTTCAATGTAAGTGAAAAAATTATGTTGATTAATTTGCATCAAATTGGGAAAATAAACATGTTCGCAAAGTCGACACCGCATGAACTTATGATTATCGAAAAAATTCTAAATGGATGATCGAAAACGTTCGTTGAACCCAGGGGAAGTAGTCAAACGATGTTTCAAATGCAAATTGAGTCAAAAGAAATTGATTGTGACTGTATGGTAGGCCTGTGCCGATATTATTCATTACAGCTTCATGAGATCTGACACAACAATTACTTAGGTGTTATTTTCCATGAATCAAGCTCGCAATCAAACAATCGAGACTTGTCAATTGCTTTAGTTCACTACTTCTCCACGACAACGCTTGTCCACACCTCTCAACGGACTGTCTTAATATTACAGGAACTTCGACTGTCACTTCTCCGTCACCCACTTCACTCGCACTTGACCTTGCACCTACTGATTTCCATTTTACCCGGAATTTTGATAGGATGGGGAAAACTTTATACTTCAATGAGGCAGTGAAGAACGCTTTAGAAGAATTCATCGATTACCTTCCCCAGGCTTTCTATCGCAATGGCACCAATGTACAACAACAATGGCCAATATCTGGAAATTAAATATATATTTTTCAAAAAAATATAATAACTGTAACGCC
>JADDOH010012385.1:0-14005 GCA_016648135.1 Agrypnia vestita | reverse complement strand
GTTTCTTTCGTTCGTATAATATCGCTCGGAGTCGAAGCCGGACTGTAAGGTTGATAGATTTCCAAACGACTCTCTATACTTTGCAAATTCAGAAAAATTTATCGTAGTGATAATCGTCAACCAACTAGATGCCTAATCCAGTCCTAGTTCGTGATTAATTTGACAGACCTTAAAGGACATTGTAACGAGGCTGTAGATACAGTATAATCGAAAAATTTCCGGAACGTCTGGACATTTTAAAGTAAAATAAAAATGATTAGAGCGTGCCTGAGAAGACGTATGAATGTGGCCGAAGCAAAAGAGGTAAATTGACAAATAGAAAAATGTGGCATGCTATCCTCTCTACCTATGCCCGCGGGAAAACGGCGTGATGGTAATTTAGCTAAATAATATTCGAAGCACGTCATTTAAAATTGAACCGACATTTCCAAAATTTCTTCTAACGTTTCCACTGCTAGCCTGTACTGCTATTAAATATTCCAATGACAGAGTTTAATATATTACAGCAGTTACAATGATCCTAAATAATGTACGCTAGAATAAGATAAAAAGCTATATCTTTATTTACATTATTATTTAAAATTTTGAACAAAAAAAATGCTTTGAAAGATTTCGTTTGCCAATGTTCGGACAAACACTGATATGTTAATTTTGTTACATTTTCATGTTTTATTGTAATATTGTGTTGAGTGTGTTCAAGATAATTAAATATGCACATAATAACATAGAAAGAATCTTGTATTGATATAAATTACATAGGTTTATTTATGTATATGCGTATTATTCAAATGTCCGATAGACATGTGTGTGACAAGAGAGTGAAATATAGTGACAACGGTAAATACGGGAGTATGGCAATACTATGAATACCCACTATCGACCGTAAATAACAACTTTTTCTATAAGTTTTCGTTTTTTTACCACGCTTATATTAGCTTCACCTGTTTGTCTTGACGGAATCTTATAATCGATATTTCACCGTTTCCCAATGTTCAATTGAGCTGACATTTACACATAGACGTATTCTCAATGACATTACATGAAACAATTATCAGATTCACTAGTTAATCAATTAATCCATCATAATTAATTAATCTTAGTTTAATATGGGAAATTAGTTAATAAGCTTACCAAAAGATGGCGTAGTTTCCTACTGAAGTTATTTTGTATGCTGGGTAATATTAGGACTGAAAACTAGAAAATTGTATTACGTGAAATTTTTTTTTAAAAAAACACGCTCATGTTTAAATGGACTAAAAAGTAAAAAAATTGCTTCACTCTCCAAATAAAAGCGGGGGCGGTTTCCCTTCATTAACAACAGAATTCTGTAATCTATATCAATATCGTAAGCGAGTCACTTTTTATTTGGAGAGTTAAGCAAAAATGTTGTGTCCGTGAATTTATTTTTTACTTTTTAATACATTTAAATATAAGCGTGGTTTTTTAAAAATATATATTTTTCATGTAATATATTCGAAATTATACATCAAAATTTAAATAATTATGTCATACGCGCAACACTATATATTTTAATAATATAAAATTTATATAAAAACCCAATTATCTACTCGGAAAAAATTATAAATTTCTCACAAGAAATTTGCGTATGCAATCGAAAATTAGATAATAACATAAACATATTTATGTACAGATACAAATGGCAAAAAAATATTTATTTTCAACATTTCATAATTTTTCATCTTTTCTTTTATTTCCACTTAATTTATAAAATACTAATTATTTATTTTTATGTGCTATTTTTTATCATGTATGCATATGTGGATATGTTTTATTTTCAACTGTTTCATTATTTCTTTATAATTTTATTTGTATGACCAGATATAAGGTTTCTAGTAAGTAAGTGTATATCGATATCATAAAAATATTAGTTAAAAATTTATGCAAATTTTAAATCAACAAAAAAAAATTGTTCCTGAAATTGTTGTCAACCGAAAACTGTGGTAGGGTTAATAAAATTATATTTTATTTAAACCAGCGGTCGCCAAGCTTTAGGACCTTGCGGATCATCAAATTCATATTTTGGTATCCTGCGGACGTAAAATTTATTAAGAAAAATTTTCTCGCTGACCACCACTTTGGCGACCGCTGATTTAATCCAAATAATTAAAAGGTTCGCGAAAGTTATTTTATTACGAAAATGTCAAAATTATTAACTGTCACAAAAACAAAATTATTTTTTGAACATGATAAGTTTGCTTAAGAATGTGTTTAAAAACGTTTGTTTATATATATATGATATATAAATCAGTAAAATTTATGCCGACTTTATTGCTTTCGCATAATCTTGTCATAAAGTATATTTTGGCAACAATAAACTTTACACAAAGAGGCAAAATTTAAGTTAAAGGAAAAGAAAAAAAAATATATATAATTTAAGCACAAGTTATGTGTGAGCATGTCATTGTTGAGCTGTCAAAATTGGCTACGCGATTCTAATAAATTTTAGCTGTTACAAGAAATATTTGATGTCTTTATTTGTTAGTTTTTCATTCATTGTAAAGATTTATCCCTACGCCTACTTCACAAAAGAACATTTTCATGAGCAAAGAGCTATTCAGACAAACCAAATTTTGGAGAAAATGGAGGCCAAATGCTATACGGAATTCGGGGCCTTACAGAAAAAACAAGAAAAGAAAATCCAAGTATTTGAAAATAGAATTGTACTTAGAATACTTGAATTAATTTGAAGTAGTTTGTTGGTCTAGTGGTTAAGAAACTTTTCTGGTGATCGTGGGTTCGAACCTTTTTCCAAATCAGCAAGTGATTCTTATTTTTCATAGCACAGGCGTTTAGTTTACTTTGAAAATATTAAGAATATTGATGTTACACGTATTCCGTGTATACATCTCCGTATTCTGAAAATATTAATATGGCTTATTCAAATCAGTAGAGTAGCTTGTTGGTCTTGTGGTTAGGACACTGGCCTCGTGATCCAAAGGTTGCGGGTTCGATCCTCACTCCAGACTAGCAAGTTAGTCCTATTTTCATAGTACAAGCGCTTAGCTTAGTTTGAAAATAGTAAGAATATTGATGTGACACGTATTCCGTGTTCACATCTCTATTTTTTTAAAAAAAAATTAAAAAAAAAAAAAAAAAAATCAACTCAGGACGCGAGATTTTAAAACAAATCAAAACAGACTTATAAAAGTTTATGGAGGAAACCCGAGTCAGGCCTTGACTACAGGAATAGGTAGGCGAAGAAACAAGCAGATGGATTGCAGGTACCAGGATTCCAGGAAAACATTTAAGTAGTCGTCATTCTTTTAAATACAGATGCGAATACATAATATGTGTCACATCAATATTCCTACCGTTTTTAAATTAAGCTAAACGCTTGTGTTATGTAAGAGAATAGAACTAATTTGCTGGTCCATCGACAACTGGATCACTAGGCGAGATTCTTAACCAACAAGATATTATAATTGAATTCAAATTGCAGTTGATGATGATGATGTTACAAACGAACATTATTATTTCACAAAAAGCTAATTGCATTATGTAAAGAAAAAGAAAAACTATTCGGATAAAATTTATTATAACCGTAAAAGGCGCAAACAGTATTTAGAATTTCTGTTCAAGTATTAAAATAGTGATTGCTCGAGGCCCATAAAAATATTTTAAAATAAAGTTAATTAGTTACAAAACGATAATTTTTCTCATCCAAGTGTCTGATAGAGCGTAAAGGGTATAAAATACAGATTATAGCGCATCTAAAATACAATAAACGACTTAAAATATAAAGGAAACGCGGCCCAAACTGCTGGTCCATGGTAAGCCGAGGTTCCAGCAGACCGCGTCCACCTGCGCTCCAGACTGTTTGTTCCTACGGTCAGGTATGCCTGGCAAACAGTTCAACATGGTGCAGGGTCAGCCGTGACTGCAGCGCGAATAAGTGCCCACATCAGGCAACACCTCCAGGCCCAGAGGTCACGTACTCTGCTCATACCAAAACACTATTTTTTTAAGTGACCGATAGACGTAGTGGAATTCTAACCTACGACCTTCGATGTCAGAAGCGGGCAGCAAACTGTACTTTAGAATGGAGTAGAGGATGAAGCAAAGGAATTAAATACAATTTAATTTAATAACATAGCTGATTATTATCAATTTCTTAAATTTTAATTTATTTAAAAAATAACATGGTACGTATTACATTTAATTAATAAACATTAATAAGAATTTTTATGAGATTCCTGCATCGGAAAGCCCTCTCAGAGATATGAAACAGATCTGTGTCCAAAGTGATATCGTTCAGCATAGCGATAGCTCTTCCAACAGGCATAACCATCGGAAGGTTGGTCCTGTATATTGGAAGTGTGAAACAATATTTGCTGACGCTGTCTAAGGTAATTATCAGGAACATACAAACCAATGCTCCGCATAATTTCGCGATTATCGATCACACCGCGCAACAATATAAAAAACTAAACACACATTCCTTCTAGTCTCTAAACTATTGTAGGCAAGCATACCCTGGAGAGACTCGGTTGGCAAAAGGCAAGGTGCCCGTACTCTCTCATGTAGAGAAGATATATTAGAAACTTATTTTGTACTTTCTCTACCATAAGAGAGTGCTTCTGCTCATGTGGTCCCCAAATCAACGAGACACTCTCGAGTCTACTTCGCACCAAGGAGTTGTAAAGAGTTCTCAGTACGCGGGTATTTTCGAAAACCCCTGCAGTACGTAAAACAGGATACAATACGACTTCTTTCTGTTGAATTACACAATAACCTTAAAGTCTCTTGAAGTAGTATTTTTCATGGAAAAAAATCAACTGCAAAACGCAATAATGTTTTAATTTCGATACAATGAAGGATTCAAGAAAGTTTATCTATGATTTGTCCATCCACCAATGTTTTGGATACTATGGTGTATTCAGGCAGGCCGTTAAGTGGCATCGCTATAAAAAGAGTAAGCACCAGCGTTTTCGCTCTCTTTGTAAATAGATGGCGCGTACACAGCAAGGTGTACGGGGGATCGGTCGGCACATTATTATCGGAGTAGTACTTATATTGATCATCAGAACCAATCTAATTTTATTTAGTTCACCAAATTACCTGGTTCGGAAATATAACAGATGCATATCCCCCAGAGAGGACGATAGCCTGGAGTGAAAATACTTGTAACTATACAAGCCTGGCTTATTCTTAGGACGACCAGAATATCTGCAACTAATGGGCGCCATTTAAGGTGTTTCTTTCTTCCACTATGAAGATTTCTCCCAATACTTTCTCAAAATGCGATAGCCCAGTACCCTATTTCATTTCGAAGAATTCTGACACCATTCACAATTATATTTTTTTATTATTTTATATCTCTGACCGCATGTTTTATGGAAAAATCATCAACTTGTGCATGCTGGCAATATCAAAACATTATCGATGTTAATGTCATCGATAATGTTTGATAAAGATATTTTGATTTGCAAAACTGAAAAACATCCGGGATTCAACGTGTGTAGCGCACATCAAGTGTAAGATGGTAAAGATAAACCGCTTGTCAAAGAAAGCAGATTCCCACAGTGACCACTTTGCGAAAAGAATCGAATCTTTTACATCCCGTGCAGTAATATCACACAGCCAAAAATCTAAATTTTACTAAATGCCTTCCCATAAGTGATCTCGCAGCAGACCAAAGAAAACCATGAAAGACAAGTATATGGAAATTTCTACTTGAAGTAACCATTCTGTAAATGGAGGCGCACTGGAGAGGTATTTGAACTGATGAAGGAGAGCGCGGCAAGTGGGAAACACGATAGATGAAAGCAAAGACGTGTTATATAAACAAACAACGCAAAGAGGTAAATGGATCAAGTCCATAAAATGAATGAAAATTTAAACAAATATAGTGCGTTTGCACAAATAGTGGACGATATATGAAAACTGGAAATGAACAAAGCACTAAGTGCCACAATGTTCATTTTAAGATACAAGTTAAAAAGCGAATATAGTCTTTTTTGCTCTTTATGAGCTATTTATCATACCTTTTCATTGTTTCATTAATATTTTCAACACTACTACACGCCGGTACCTCAAGTGAGTAAGTTATTTTAATACTAAAAACTATTAAATGTCGTTTAGTGCCTTATTTATAAAAAAAAGACGCGGCACTTAATACTTGTGCGATATGCATTCCCATATAACTAGGAAATTAACACATATATTGTATTGGCGAAGGCATAAGTACTATTAGATACATTTTATTTCTAGAAAAACGTAATTACGTTAAAATATATTGAAGTTATTTTTAAAAACATGTTTTTAGATTAACTGTGCGGATGAAGAGGATCGATTTACTGTGGGGCTTATTAGCTTACTAGCAGGGGCGTGCAGTGGTATAGTGAAACATAATATTCCGTAAGCGTATATTTTGAAAAAAAGAAATAAAAGATGTAATGATACTCCTCTCCTACACACAAGTCTATGTCACTCATGTAGATCTTAAAATCCATAATAAGTAACTAGCTCTATCTTGTAAAAAAAAATGTATTTGTAAAAAATAAAAAAATAAATATATATCTCTGATATATTTTCTGAGTTTGCATAACACATTGACAATATTTGTCGCAATTGAAATAGTGTTAATTCAAATTTTAAACTACTAGAAAGCCAGCAGGAACAGTAATATTTCTTTAAACAAACAGTTTCTATAATATAAATTATAATTAATAAAAATGTACTTTTATTTCACCACTTGTATACTGAAAATATGAACATGTTTCAGGGCCAATGGTCCCTTCGTCAGGATACAAGGTCTAACAAATAAAAAATAAAAAATCGAATTATAGACACCACACAATATTAAAAAAAATATATATGGGAAATTAATAATAATGAAGTGCTAACATGAAAACAAATTCAATTTACTATCAGCACTTTTTCTTACTTCCAAAATTTTGTAATTCTGTGTAATTTGTATGTCAAGTTGGTGAACCCTTATTAATATCAAAAGAATGATCCATAGCCAAAAGAAGATTCTCAAATTCGGAATAATTATTTATTACTACTTAAACACCTCAAGTGTTTCTTAACACTAACACCAAATTTCTACACGTTCTACGTTTTTCATATACAAAAATAATCACAATCATTGCACATTAATTTGTTAATACCCGATTTTTTAATGTTCTTCCTTACTTTTATTATTTAATATGTATTTTTTAAATTTATTATTGGTATAGTGAACTGGTTCATAACATTCGAGATTTTTTTAACTATTGAATTTTAAATTTGATTATTTATAAATACAATTTTTCTCCAATGTTTTTCAAAATCAAATATTGGAGGGTAAACAAAACTTCTTCTTATACTTTTAATTTAATATACTATCGATTATTTTGTATCAAAACCATTATTAAGAAGGGACCATTGGCCCTGAAACATGTTGATATTATCAACATATAAGTGGTGAAAATAAAGTACCTACATTTTAATTAATTATATTAATAATGTCACTATAAAATCATTTTGATCTTTTTGAAGATAAAACCTTTTTCTAGACAAACTATATCTAATTTATGGGAATACATTGAGATTCGCTTAGCCTTGATGGCTCGGCTTATTGCAAACCTAACTGTACGCATTTTCGATTTAGAAATATCGGTCAATGTTCTGGTAGATTGTCTTTTAGGTTAGACAATATGGATTGGAATGTTCGACGCAGAGCAATAAATAATTGCGTAAAATTTCATAAAGTTTTTTTATATTTAACTAAGTTATGCTGGCACGCAAAATATTTCGGGATCAAAATTTTTCGGATTATTTGTTTAGAGAACGGTTCGATAAATTATTTATTTATTTATTTTATTTTATTTATTAATTACATGGCCAAATAGCCTTTAGCTACTATGCATTTATACATAATATTAATACAACAACATACGAGTATGTGTGTAAATTATAGAGATAGAATTGTACATGAGTGTAGAAATAGACAAAAAATAAGATATAAAAGAGAATATAGCACAATAAAACACATTAATAATAGAAAATTTAGAATATAAAAGAGTAGAGATATAATATAATAAAACAAGTGAATAATAGAAAAAATTGAAAACATAAAACTTAAAGGAGTTGAGGAGTAATACAATAAAACCCATGAATAATAGAAAAATTGAAAACAAGTATATGTGCACTTATCATGAAAGTGGCATTATATTAAATACATAAAATTAACTATTAATGTCGGCCATGGTGTCTAGTGATATTGATATGTATATTATTTCGATTTTTTTATTTTCAGTGCAGTTGGTTTTTTACGATGCACAATATCTTTAAAGTCCCCAAGGCAAAGGCCCACATGAAATCAGGAGAGCGTGGAAGAAACTTAACAACACCTCTTCGTCCTATCAATTATCTTTCAGCAAATCACATCAAGGTATGCTTTCATATCTCGCTGGTAGTATGGTTGTTGGAAGTGAAATTGCTTATTCCAATGGAGTGCGTGGGTCTGTTAAATTAATGTCTATTGTTCTTGCATTTCAACGACATTCTCAAAATGATTTGACGCTCCTTGAACGAAAACAGTACCTCTGCTATTTTTTTAGGATCCTGCCTATCACTCGATGATGTTAACATTCGTACGAGTAACGACATCTTCTAAAATTTGACAAGTTTATCTTGCACATCATTTCCATAATTCTATTCAACTTCATTAAAGTTCAGAGATAATGACTGTTTAAGTGTGTATACATTTTTTGGCCACCTCTGTTGTATATATGAAGCTAGTAGACTGCAACAAAACTCTGGTGTAACAAAAGTTAACGTCATCTCTTGAAGGGCTGATAGTCTCATGATTGTCAAAATGTCATACCTATTTGTAAAAATATTAGCAAAAATCGAAACCTTTTATCAGTTTTTCGAGTACCGCGGCTACAAAAATTCTATATTTTATGATTCTAATTGATCGCAGTGCAAAATAAAAGTAATTTCGGAAAAAAATAATTTTCTTCATAATTATTTTATATATTTATTAATCTTCTTCCCTGCACTGTCCCAACTCATTGTCTAGGTAGGCTTTTAGTGTCGGCTTTTCTCAGGCTCTATCTTCTTCGGTTCTGGGTATCGCTGTCATCGAGGCCGTTTCTCTGAAGAATTTTGGAGCATTGAGTCATCGAGGAATTCTTTGTTCTTCCTTTGGTATGTCTGTCGATGAAGGTCCATAGACAATGCATGCTTTACCGTGTGGTCTGGTGGTCTCCGTGTTATATGCCCGTACATCTCAGCTGTCGTTCCTCGAGCTTACTGTTTATATACGTGATACCGAGGCTACCGCGAATGCGTGAATTTTTATATATTTATTAATCTACTAGCTGTAACCCGTCCACGGAGAGACGGCCTTAGCAACATGCGTAGAGTGGCCGGTTCGGGTTTGCTGGTCCGGGGTTCAAGCCCCATCTCCGGCGGTTTAATTTAGTTTTTTTAGCCGTGAATTCGAACGAAATTACGGGTGTTACACGAAGTTACGGGGACAAACAGACAAACAGGCGGATAACGGACGGACGGACAGACAACGAAATTAATACGTTTGATTTTTAATGTCTCTGAATTTGGAGGACCAAACCGATATATTTATATGACTTAACTTTATTATAAATATGTTGTTAAAAGAACATTATCTTTTTGCTTTAGTTTCAAGTAGAGATAGAGACTTCATGAAATCTTATTTTACCGAGTGAAATATTAATATTATAAACTTATTTTAAGATATAGTCAGGTGTGTTTTTTACAAGTGTTTGGCATTTTTGACATTTCTCTAACGAGTTGGGTTTTATACATTTTAATAGAAAAACGGTTAGGTCTATATGTTCTGCAACACTGGACGCACTTGACACCAAAAGTTCAAGCCCGCGTCTTCCACGACGATAAACATTCATTTAATGGTATATTATATAAATATACTTTAATGCTTCTTAAAAATGAATTGATGGTACGTACATTTAATACTACATAAAAAAGCATTTCCTATTGTTATAAAAAAACTAGCGGTACCCATCTGCCATTGAATGTAGGATAATATACTACAGAGTGTCTCATACCTAGTAGTTGTAAAAATTGAAGAAAATGATAAAAACCTTGCAAAGATAGAAAAAATAATTTTTTCATCATTTTAGTTGTATATCATTTACGAGTTTTTAATCATTATATTTGAGTTGCATTGAAGCGAATGAATTTTTCATAATCGATATAAGTTACTGTAATGATAGTTTAACTTTTTTCAAAATATCAGTCAGAAATATTGAGAAAAAAAATGCAAACTTTGATGTTGCGTATCTCCATAACTCATGGTGATGGTTGCTCACACATTTTCGAGTCATTATCAAGACAGGAATCCACCTGTAAAATTTTTGCTACTTGCTATGAGAAACCCCTGTAATACAGAAATCTTGACCCGGATTAAAAAATAAAAAACAAATAACCTGCCAAACAAATAGCCTGCTTGCTTAAATAAAATGATATTTGATATTGATCATGAATATTCACAAATATCAAACATCTGAACAGTCATGTTTTGATTGTTGTTATACAGGGTGTCTCGTAGTTAGTAGCTAATACTTTGGGAGAGTCTCTTCATTCAAATGTTCAAAATATTCTTTACACTTTTGGTGAAATATCGACAGTTACTGAGATGGGCCACATCAAATTTCCATTTTTTTAATAGATACTTTTTATTACTATTGGAATGTGAGTGAAATTGACTACATTATTTCGTAGTTTTTCTTTTATTTTTATCATATTTTAAAAGTTTATAAGACACAATGCGCTGTGCATTGATAAAATAACTGAAATAGAAATATTGACTAAGATTCAAATTTTTCAGTATTCACTTTAAAATAATTATATATATTGTGAAATTGAAAATTATGTAAAAAGGGTTTAAAAATTTACGCAGAAAAATAAGTGATTATTTAAAAACAGTATCTTTTGAAACACAAACAAGAAAATCAACTGAACGATTTAAAAATTATTTTTATTAATAGAATACCATTGTTTATTTTGTAATATTATTGAAAAAAGAATAGCCGACAGAGTGAAGCAATTTTCTTAATTTCTTAAATATCGTTAGTTTGGTAACTTATTAATTGACTAAATAATTTAGTTTCTGTTATATTAGAAATATATATGAATTTAAAATATATTGAACTAATGAATAATCTTTGATTTCATATCTTTCCATACAAATGTATGATTAAAAAATGCAAGAAAAGGTATGATGAATTTCGCTCACATTGCCAGACGATCGTCCTAATATTTCGAGGCGATATTGTTGTATTTAATGCGTTTTTTATGCGGAAATCGGTAAATAGTTATATAATGTTTTAAATTCTGAAAACACGGATGGCACAGGTTAATCGTTTTGTAATAGTATAATGTTTCCAATGTAAATGTAAATAAAAAAAGTCTAGATAACAGTCGCTAAATAATTTTAATTTGGCACTAATCATTTATTAAAAAATGCATTGACAACAGTTATTGACACGAAACGAATGAAAACATCATCAACAACTGTTGTCGAAGAACAGTTAACACGACAGACAGCAGATGAATTCACGCTTAACATGTCGAGTAATTTGAGAAGATGGACGGTACATTCAAACGCGAATGTTGTCAGACCTGAACTAGTTATCTCCATATTGTGGGGCAGTGCAGGAAACCCAAGGAATGTGCGAAATCTAGCAACAGCTGACATTGTGTGCACCCACACGTGTGCGCGTCTCTATGTGAGCGCTAAGTGTTACGCGATCCATTTTAGAAGAAAGGTATACATTTCATTCGTTCGATTTCTAAGTGCACTCGAAGCGAATCTAATGAACATAACAGAAGAGTGTTCGATTCCGAGAAAAGTGTAACATTCCGTGAAGGAAAGATGCATAGGCATCTTCATTACTGAATCTAAGTATCGCTCTTCAATCAAATATTGCAGCAGATATTTTAAAATATGTAGGTACATGATTATGTACTTGCAATTTTTAAATCTGACATATTATTTCTGCTAATGAATGCTTATAGTTTGAAAAAGTGTTTTTTTACAGGGTGGATGTATAAATAATATCGTAAAATAGCTATTTGTTTAAGCAAATTATATAAACAAAAAATATATCAAAGGGTTAGGTCTTAAGCATCTAATTAAAAGGCCAGAAACGGCCATCACAATATATGAAACATATTTTTTATTTTATTTAATATACACGGCTAAATAGCCTTTTACCTACAATGCATTTATACATAATATTAACATAACATATGTGTATAAATTATAGAAATAAAATCAGTGTAGAAATATTCAAAAAATAAAATATAAAAGAGATACAATACAATATAAAACACATTAATAATAGAAAAATTTGAAAACGTAGAACATAAAAGAGTAGAGATATAATACAATAAAACATGTGAATAACAGAAGCATTTGAAATCATCACATATAGAAGAGTAGAGATATAATTTAATAAAACACATAAATGATGGAAAGATTTGAAAACATAAAAGATATTTAAAGCAATATTTAAACAAAAAATAAGGTTACTAATATTGCATGATTGACACTGACATTTAGCAATTTGAATTGTAACAATTTTATCATTATAAATTATATGCTCGAATAAATAACAAAGTAACGAGTCAATCTTAATTTATCATTGATCTAATTTTGATACACAGAAATCAAATCCAAGATATTAAATATGAATATTCCGGAATTATAAATCCTTAATAAGGATCACTAATCTTGGGATTCATAAATGCTCTAAACTAGGTGGGGATCACGGGATTGTATATTTCCTAGTCACAAAGTACAATGAAGTAAATGAAGTGCCTTCGGTTGCAAATATTAAGTAATATTATATTTATATTATATTAGGTCCTTACATATGAAATTGACGTTTAGTATGGGAGGAACATAAAGCCGATTTTTTTTATTATAATATATTTATTTAATCAAAATATGTACCATTGCTATCTATGCACTTTTGCCATCTCATAGGTAGTTCATCGATCCCTTTACTAAAAAAACCATTCGGACGGGAATCAATAAAATCTTTGAAGGCGGTTTGGACTGCCCCATCGGAGTTGAATTTTTTCCTTTGCAAGAAGTTATCCAAATTTCGAAAAAAATGGTAATCTGTTGGGGCAAGGTCCGGAGAGTACGGTGGATGTCTTAGACATTTCAATTGAAGCTCCTCTAATTTGGTAGCCGTCTGTTGTGCAGTGTGTGGTCTAGCGTTATCATGAAGCAGCAGTGGACTAGAGCGATTAACCAGCCTCGGTTGTTTAGCAGCTAGCTTTTCCATCATGGTTTGCAGTTGCTGACAATAGACATCTGCCGTAATCGTCTGGCCAGATTTAAGAAAGCTGTAGTGAACGACACCAGCACTAGTCCACCAAATGCTCACAAGTAACTTTTTTGGAGTCAATTTTCGCTTGGGGCATGGTTTGGCTGGTTCGGCAGGGTTCAGCCATTGCGATGAGCGCTTCCGATATCGTACAGGATCCACTTTTCATCACAGGTAATGATTCGATTTAAAATCCCTTCATTATTGTGCCGGTTGAGTAATGCAACGCAGCAGTCAACGCGCGTTTGTTGATTTGCTTCACTCAATTCGTGAGGTACCCACCTTTCAAGCTTTTTCACCATACCAATTTGTTTCAAGTGGATTAAAACAGTTTTATCACTAACACCGCAGCCTGCAGCTAACTCGGATGTGGTTTGCGATGGATCCGCTTCCACAATAGCCTTCAATTCTTCATTATCAACTTGGTCTCCGGCCGTCCACGGGGCTTGTTCTGCAGGTCGAAATTTCCAGAACGAAAACGTTGGAACCAAAAAAGCACTGTGTTTTATTTTGCGGCACCGTCGCCATACACATCATTAATCCTTCGAGCCGTTTCTGTAGCACTGGTGCCACGGTGGAACTCGTACTCGTAAATAACGCGATATTTCAAGTTTTTCATTTTGTAAACTGAGTGACGCAAAGAAAAAAAAAAT
>JADDOH010012384.1:0-18879 GCA_016648135.1 Agrypnia vestita | reverse complement strand
ATAAAAACTTAATTATCCTCACAAAATAATGTTTATCCCATAATGAATCAGTTACAATTTAAATTTCCAAAATAAAACAGGGAAAAAACACAACCATCACACCCATTGCCAACGAAAAAACACACTTGTTTTGTGGCAAGAACATCCCATAGGGGTGAAACACCAGGAAAGAAGAAGAAGAAGTTTTTATAAAAGTCAAGGTTTTACCCCTAAATACAACTCATACGCCACTGTTACTTAACAGACTGATTTTATATATTCATATCATCAAATGGGTGGTTAAAAAAACTTTAAGAAAGCTTAGTACGTTTCTTCTCAAGTTGCTATATTATACTCATTTCCATTTATAAATTTTAATATTTTTCTCCCTTGTCCGTGTTAATTAAGGTTATTGAGTGTATGCTACCATCCCCTTCCGTGCTAAGGGGAGAACTTATATTAAAAATGTAATCAAAAAAGTTTTCCAATGTACTTTTTACTCCGCCAATACTTTGAAGTCTGAAACAAAATCGATATACATTCAAATTTTCTGTTTTACGATTACAAACTTCTGATAATTCCAAGGGTAAATACCATTCCAAATACGTTGTTAGTTTTTCTTTTAAAGAATACTCCTAGAATCCAAAAACTTTTTATTAACACGTCCGAACCACAGTAAAATCACAGTACACCCAGAACAATAATTTATCTCCGGCCTGTCGGCGAGTTATTAGCCGACTCTTGCGTTGACGCTAGGGTTGTCACTTTATTTTTACTCCCTTTCTTTTAACTCGTATCGTCTGAGATTCCGACGCATAAGGTATACACTAAACCTGAATAAAATTCAATTTCTTTTAATTGTTCAAAAATTGATGCGCCGATTTTAATGTTTATGTGGTCCTTTTCGAACTCTTTGCGAAAGACCTGCTCCATCCTCTCTATATTGGCAACAAAGTCATGAGTAAATTTCGATCTTTTGCATAATTTCTGTAATTAGTATACCTAGTTTCTGCACTTAAATTGCAAGAACATTAACATCAAGGTAGACTTTTAAAAACTCACAGTCTTTGTGATAATCAACACACCTTTTTAGTAAAGCACCACAAACATAAAAAAGGCATTTTTTTCAGGAAGCGCATTTTTTTTTCTAAAGCGTCGGCTGCGAGCGCGAATGGCACCGAAGGCACGGCCCTTACTGCCGCCGCCTTGTGCCCCCATACTCTATGTCAATGTGTGCGTCACAGTGCGTGCGTACACGGCGCCGAGCACACACGCACACATTCTAATGGGTAGCGGCCAGTTTGTATGAAGACGTATTACTGTTCTTAATATCCTGTGGTAAAACTTACCAAAATAACTGCAACAAATTTTTAATACCCATATTGTTTCTAAAACCCCACAGGGAAAAACGAATGTCCCCCGCAACGTCCGGCGACAAATTATTGTATGAACGTATTAAGTACCAACCACTAGGCTTTGCGTGGGCATTTTTGGTGCGGTTTTATGGCACGCGCCTTTTACGCGGATGTGCGTGAGGGGTTGTCAATGTTTTAAAAATAAAAAAATTTCTTACAGAACTATTAATTGACTAACTGTAGCCCGTCAAAAATGACGGAACTTTTACATGCCGGTTCCTAAAGAATATGATCAAACCAAATATGTTCCATTAAACATTTTCTTCACACCAGCGCAGACTGACCATCAATGCCATCTAGCGTTGGATTTTGCACCAAACAATCAGCGTCATCGTTGAAATATGGAAAATCAAATATGTCTCCGAGAAAGCATACTAAATTTTTAATAGTTATTTAATTATCATTTTGAGAGGTAGGAATATACATTTAAACATTTATGTCTCCTTACCAGAATAGGTATTTTTTATTTTTTTATTATTTTTTTTTTGGGAAACTACAGTACATCATAATAAATAAAAATATTAAATCAAAAAAATTTCGTTCAGTATAACCAGTGAAGTTTCCTCGAAGTTGGTAAAAGAAAACTAATTTAAAAAAAATCATTTTGGGAAACTAAAGTACAATGTAATAAAAAATATATATAATATCTATAATATAATAATAATATATATAATATCTTTAATATATAAAATATTTTTAAAAAAAGTATTTTGGGAAACTACAGTATAATGTATTAAAAATATATATATAATATCAAAAAAATATGCGTTAAGTATGACCAGTGAAGTTTCCTCGAAGCTGGTAAAAAAAAGTAAAAAAAATGATAAAGAATATGTGATAAATAATGATAAAGAATGAATAATGATAAATAAGGTAATGCATAAAATGGGAAAGGTGGGAAGAGGGGGGGAATGGGATTCAATTAAAGAAGTATCAAATTTATTTCAATAATCTTAAATGAGATTTACCAGAGGCGTGCAGTGGGAACAAGAAGCACGACTTTTTTCTAAGCACATATTTTAAAAAGAAACCGAATATGTCATAATATTCAAATCCACATAATTAACATTTTATTCAGACTTTAATATTTCATGATATGCTGCCAGATAAATATTCAATTTCAATATTTTTTCCAAAATATACGGTTAAATAAAAGTCATGCTTCTTGTACCCACTTCACGCGTCTGGTATTTACTTATTTATAACTGATACCCATTAAATAGTAATAACGACTTTTATCAAAATATTTGAACATTTTTTTAATATTTCCCCTGCCGGCATTTAATGGTACTATTTTAAACCCTGGTAATTGTGCTGAGCGGAACATGAAGTGGTTCGCGTCTTTGCTCACTGTCTTTTTGACTGGTCACGCAGACTATATGTAAGCATTTTTATGTTGTAATAAAGCTCAAATTATTTGCTTTTTAAGAAAATTTAATGGGACATTTTCATGTTTATTTTCAATTGAAATATTCGAAATTTAAAAACAAGTTCGTGGTTATTTTTTTAAACAAATCGAACTACTGGCACCAGACGTGGCACGAGGTTGTGTACCAAGAAATTTACGTTTGTCTGTCTATACACTTTGCCGGTCCGTGGTTTGAACTTTTCGTAAATTGCAACGAACTTGTGCTGTGCTTGCTGCACGAGATGCGAAGGTAGAAAGTGGTGAGTGGCCTGCAACGCGCGACCATCCTCTCTTAGCGGCGACAGTGGGCGCGCCGATCGCATAATATCAAAAATCTGATTACTTCTATCTTCTGCCTTCAATTTCGCCACCCTCTAAGAAACAAGTATCAATTTTATTATAAATTTTAAGCAAGAGTATTTTGTCTTTATTTATTAACGTGTAGGTATAAATAAAAATAATGTCCCCCAAAAATTCGCATAATGACGTCAAGAAATGTGTTGCAGATATAATCGCCTCCGCCGCTGGCGACAAATCACCGTGAAATATGGTAATGTGCCCGCAGAAGGAATGCCTGTAGGTAGGAACATTATGGCGGGCCAAACAACAGGAGCTGTGGAATTTTAATCGGAAAATTTTCAATGGCGCAAACGAGAAAATGTGAAAACATCGACAAAATACAATGTAATTATTTAAATAAATAATATTAACAAAGCTTTTATTAAATTCAATATTTAAGGTAGACTAGCTATGCTCGCGCGGCTAGATTTTTAGTACACTGTTTGGATCGTCACAGAACTTTCGCGAACCTTCTAGAACCTTCTCCTTCCAGAACTTTCTAGAGCAGGTTTTTTCGGAGCCTTTTAGACTCACCGACACAGTCGGCGCGCCTATTTTAAACAATCTGAAGCATTTGCGGCCTTTCCATAACAAGACAATACGCTAGAAAGCACATTTTTGTCACCTACTCCTGCCCCCACCCAATTTTCGATGTGACACCAAGGGCTATCCCCCACCATAACCACCGGCAGGTGGTTGTGGCCGGTTGTGGAGAAAACTTGGCGGATAGGGAAACACAGGTTTATTTTTATATAAATATATTGATTTCCAGAGAAATACTGCATATTGCCTTCAATTTTGATGTTTTTACAATTCATTTACTGTTTGTATTGTCTTTATGTGGTTTTTATTTCTAACTATAGTCTGTTCTACTGTCCGATATTTACTACATGACACTTGCTTTATGTAGTATTCGCGAATCTATATTTGTTGGCATTAACGTCACGACCCCCCATCTCCCTAACTCGTCATCTTACTACTTTCCTTTGTTCACTTTTGACGAGTTGACTAGTAAGAATTATTATGTAGCCCGGCTTAAAATTATCTCCGAAAATCGACCTTTATGTCAGGAGCATTTTGGTCACCATCGTGTTAAGTTTATTTTGTCGGCTACGAACATACCGCGTGTGATATAATTGTATATTTGCCAATTCATCGAGCTTAACCATCATCTATTTTCGTAATTCAAAAAGTAAGTCGTGCTTCCCATTCCCTTACCTTTCATATAGTACACACTATCATTCCTATTTACCTTTCATTTCCCTGTCTTTATTTCTGTCATATTATATATCCTAATTTTGTTTGATGCCGGCGAATTTCATCGTAATAACTTACTTTTAACTTTACTTCAAACTGGCAGTTTTGCTCTACTTCTTATAGCACAGTTCTTACTAGCTCCATTATTATTTTGTATTAGTTTATATCCGATAATCATGGAATGCATGCAGGTACAGTTTTTTTCCTATCTTACATTAAAATTTTATCCTTCGTTTTTACATCTTTCGTACAGAAGCTGGGTAACTTAATCATATATATTCACACACAGCTGAATCCACCATATTTGGCTGGAAAGGATCATTTTTAGGTTACATCTTTTTAAAATGGATACAACCAAAAACCTATGCACACAGGTTTTCGGTTCATGCCGGTTTATGAAAGAAATCTCTTCCAGTCAGAAAAATTAGATCGATTACCAACACCGCTTAAGGCTTCCATATTTCTAGCTTGCTTTTTTTTAAATTAAGTTTGTAAGAAAATCCAAAGTTTGTCAATTTACGTTTTTCAGCATATTCTGGAAACTACTTCGTCAATATGCAATTTCTGAAAAATATGCAGAGTCCTTTGTTCCATTCACAATCCAAAGTATTTTTGTACAGCCAGCCACAAAATATCCACGATATTTTCAGAATTAAGTTCATGAAAATGAAATAATCTGATAAATTTCAAATAAAACGTGCAACGAAAATCGGTTTAAAAGAATTTTCAGTTATTATGAGTTGATCACGTGTACGATAACATCAGCGGGCATTTTTATTTCGTACAGAGCACGCAATTTTTTGTATAAACAGCGTCTGTTTATCCGAGTACTGAGCATGTTTGCGATCGACTAAGTCAACAATGTGAGCTTTTTGAACGTGTATACAATAATTTCGTTATATGATGTGCTAATCTTGTATGATATTATTGAGAGACGTTTAATCTTTAACGGAGGGATGTTTTTCAATAAACAGTAGATATATTTGTGTTGAACATGCTAAACATAAATTTAGTTTAATAATGGGAAGCTGTTCATTCCGAAAAAGTAAGACTTATTGAATTTCTCCAATACAGTGTAAATTTTTATTTGCCTATGACTATACATATAATCTTATAAATATGGGTTGCGACTATACTAGACACACATCGCCATCTAGCGACGTGCTAACCAAGCAGAGCTTGCGTAGCCAGTATACCAAATAGGCCTTAAGACATTATTAATCTGCCGTTGCTAATTAAATATTTATACAAAAAAAAATATTTGGTTTACTTATTAATTTTTTTCAATTTTTCCTTTATAATTCCTAGAATAAAATCAAAATTTAATACATTTATGTAATTTTGCAGTAAAAAAACAACGTGTATTGATATTTTATAATATCAGCGATCAAAAACTGATTCACATCACAATTCGCGATATACATAAACAAATAATTACCTTTAAAAATAAACGAAAAGGTAAGTTAATAAAAATATATTATAGATTTCTCATAGAGGCGAAATTATATTTTTTATGGGAAAGTAGGTATGAAAGTCTTTGGATGTTCATAGGGCTTACGACATATCGTACGGCTGGCTTAAGTGATCACTATACACTATGTAACGTTCACCAATTCCACCCATGAAACACTACCCCATCTATCATAAGCTACGATACCTCGTAAGCACTATGAACATCCAAAACATACCAACATACCAATATAAAAAATATATCTTCGTCTCTGTGAGACACCTATAATACATCTTGATTAATAATTTCCCCCTGGAGATAAAATCCAGTATAGTGTTCTTGAAAAATTGGGACACGCTCAAAATATTCTGAATCAAATTCCGTGTTTAAAATTTGTTATTATTACATAGACTAAAGCGTTAAGAGATATATGAAAGCTTTTTATTAAAAACCACGTGTATTTAAAGTTCAAAGTTCATATCTGTAGACGAAAAAGAGGTGAATAATCTCGTTCATGACATCATTTCCCAAGATCGTGCGCATTGAACGGCATTTTGAAATTTATTTTTCAGCAGGGCGGAGATAAAGTCGGTAATTGACATCGATTCTCCTTTCTTATTGCAGGTTTTGAATCAAGAAATAATTTGGTTATTTTTTAACATACAGATTCCAAATCCAGAAAACATTTTCTGAATGGAAAAAGGGGGGAACGATAGCCGATTGCTTGCTGAAAGTTCACTGCAATTGCATACTTCGGCATTTTTTTACAAAAATTCTTAATTATCTAAGTACGGATTCTAGATTAGATAATGAAGCAAACTTGATCCGTATAAAAAAACATATTGTCATACAAAGCTGGCCAACATAACAACCTTCACAGCTACGAAGATCGACTTGCCTTTTTCAAGATGCACAAACTTGAGTCCCGACGGAAAATATCCGATCTCGTTGTGCTACGCAAGATTCTCAGCGGAGTTATTGATTCTCTCTCTCCATCTGATATAAATTTGCATGTTAAACCCCGTATAAGAAACATTATTATTAAACATTATTAGTGTGCTGGCTTATTCTAAAGGAGTTCTTTAGAATAAGCCAGCACACTAATAATGTCGGTTGCTTTTCTCCCATCACAAGGTTGTGTCGCACATATAATTTGTATTGTGCTGACCCTAAAATCGATGCTGATATTCTTGCAGATACCTTATCTTCGTTAAAAAACTCACTCATACACAACATCCATTTTCTAAACGATGACATGAAACTATAGATCCATTGAATCAATCATTCTTTAAATACGAATCGCACTACATTCAAACACAAAATATGCAATATGTACACATAAATGTACATGTAAAATATAATTAATTATTGCAAAAATACATGTTGCTAGAGCGTGCGGAAGACACTTGTAATTGGGATAGTGGGCATAGTCTTCAATATAATGTTTATTATCAGAGTATCATGTACCTATTAACATGTTAGTGTCCCTAATAAATAAATTAATTAATTAATTAAAAAAATATTATGCGTAGATATAAATATTCACTAAAACTTTGTTCCGCCTGCGGCACCTATCGATTAATGCTTATATTTTTTTAATCATTGTAAATAATGTTGAGTTTATTACTTTTGTATAAGAACAAAGGTTTTATCTAAGTTATTGTTCTAAAAAAAATTGCAGCCGTGAATTCTTGTTTAAATGAATAATAAAAACCCACATTTTCGTATAAAAGAACGCCGAAAAATGCATTTGCGGTGAATGTCTAGCCTAAACTGCTAGTTTTCTTGTTATTAATATAATTAATATTACCACAAAGTTTTTTTTTTAAACTGTCCCCAGTAAAGTAATACTTGTGTTTGGGGACAAGAGTATGGTACATAAGAGCATGATTGAATAATAAGTTAATAATGGAACAGTGTAGAGAAATACAAACATCATAAGATAAATATTAGTGACTCAAGTATATTAATTATTTCGAAGTAACGTTAGTTTTTATAATTCTAACTATTTTTTGTTGAAGAATGAAGAATGAAAATTGTGTGATAGATAATAAAACGAAAATGTTTCATACATTGTATGTAAAATGGTTATAGAAACGTATCTACAAGATTCATGTACTTAGTTGATCGTACAAAACCGATTTTAAAATTGTACCTTACTTTGATGTAAACGAACAACTCGATAAACTCCTGCACACATTTTTTTCTTTGAATCCTTTTCATATCCCTTTGAAGTAAATAAATAAAATCAATAAACTTTTCTAATTTAAAAAAAAAGTTTCAGGGATTAACGAAAAACGAAGATCTGAGAAAACTATCTATTGTTTCCCCATACGTTTCATCATTAGTTGAAACGTTTTCTCTGCTACTCGAGAAATTCAAGAATTCCCGCTGTAACTTGGAAAATTACATTCTGACAGATATAAAATACAGGGTGTTTCCGCAGAGCTATTGCGAGTTTCTTGCACTCAAATTGGCCCCGTCTGCAGATTGGATGCGCTTATGGGCATTGCTCAAAGAAATTACTGCATTTATACTGCTGGGTGCTGCATTTGAGGTAGCCAATTTGTCGGTAGGAAAGCTTCGCAGATGTCTCGTGGCACACGGCATCTTATTATCATTGCGGTACTTCGAAGTTAGCCCTAATTAACGCTGTTAATTGACATCGTTTAATATGGATAACTTGTTAATGGGAATATGTGTTATATTAAGACATTGAGCGTGTATCAATTTTCATATTACTGAGTAATTTTATAAATAAGTGTGGTTTCATTGTTTATTATTTATTTACTTTAAAAAACTAATATATCCTGAGACTTCCAAATGGTTCTAGAAGCTCCCCAAATAATCTAGGGAGCGACCCGCAATTACTAGGCATAAGGCGGTAGCTATATATAACTGCTGTAGTTAAAATTTCTATATATGATATAAACGGAGCGATGATTTCAAGTGATAATTTTTGGGCGCGATCATCATAAAGATTTCTAATATATATCACCCATTGTTGTCACCTATTTTCAAATAAAGTATATCATTTATCATTGTTTATTTTACAACTTCATCGCCGCGAATACCTGACAATGTTGATTTTTCTTAAACTAGTGTGTACATAAATGTATAAATATTGTCACTAGATGGTAGAATCAGAAACAGTACTTTACACCTTTTACACTAAATTGGAAATTGCTAGAAGGGTCTGGGATGGTCCACTGGATTCTGGAAGCATCACAGGTGCGACGTGAACACGCATCTCCGTAAGTACGGAGCTATCGCGTAGCGCAAATAGAGTTGTTTTGAAAGCTGCAACGAGACCAAAGAAAGGCGAATAATAAAACAAGCTGATGATTAATGAGTACTTACGTGCGAAACCACCTGGCGATAAACATAAGTACAATGAATATCCTAGTGAGAATTAGTGCGAATTACGAAATTTAATGTGAATTAAAGAACGGTGCTCCGATTAAATGCATGCAAGTGAATTAATTTAATTAATAAAATATTAATTGATTTCCAGTGTTTCATTTGCCTACCACAGCCAGTCTCAACACACTGCTACATTACGATTGGCTCTAAAATCCATGGTGGGTCGTGACAACCTCAAAAACTTACTTTAATTGATCTCTATTACGAGCTATTTCTCTCTCGTTCTAGACTTTTAGACAGATTTATACCATTACAAACATTATTACTCCATCTTAATTTCGGCCTTCTCAAGCTTCTGCATCTTGTTGGTCATGTGTTTAAATTGGGCTTACGACCCATCGTACGGCTGGCTTTGTGATCACTTTACACAATGTAACTTTCGCCATTTCCACCCATGATAGAATAATACCATGTCTACTTATTTTTGGAAGTTGTACATATTTAAATTATACGCCACGTTCCACATATGAGTAGCAACAATCCGCAGCGCAGCAGTCTCCAAAGCTTTTTCATTCCCCTTAAATAACCACAGATGTAGCTAATGAAACATCTATATTCGATTTTTGGAGTTTGTTAGCAATATCCTCTATCTGTGTAATGAAATTCTTCCGAATTACTAACATTACTAATAATATTATTTCAAATTTTATTAAACTCCTTTTTACCAGTATTTTCATTCAGAATATTTAATAATAATAATACAGTTTCGTCTCTGTAGACATCTATTATATATATAATAACTATATATATATATATATTAGGTCCTTACATATGAAATTGGCGTTTAGTATGGAGGAACATAAAGCCGATTTTTTTTTATTATAATATATTTATTTAATCAAAGTATGTACCATTGCTATCTATGCACTTTTGCCATCTCATAGGTAGTTCATCGATCCCTTTACTAAAAAAACCATTCGGACGGGAATCAATAAAATCTTTGAAGGCGGTTTGGACTGCCCCATCGGAGTTGAATTTTTTCCTTTGCAAGAAGTTATCCAAATTTCGAAAAAAATGGTAATCTGTTGGGGCAAGGTCCGGAGAGTACGGTGGATGTCTTAGACATTCCAATTGAAGCTCCTCTAATTTGGTAGCCGTCTGTTGTGCAGTGTGTGGTCTAGCGTTATCATGAAGCAGCAGTGGCCTAGAGCGATTAACCAGCCTCGGTTGTTTAGCAGCTAGCTTTTCCATCATGGTTTGCAGTTGCTGACAATAGACATCTGCCGTAATCGTCTGGCCAGATTTAAGAAAGCTGTAGTGAACGACACCAGCACTAGTCCACCAAACGCTCACAAGTAACTTTTTTGGAGTCAATTTTCGCTTGGGGCATGGTTTGGCTGGTTCGGCAGGGTTCAGCCATTGCGATGAGCGCTTCCGATTATCGTACAGGATCCACTTTTCATCACAGGTAATGATTCGATTTAAAATCCCTTCATTATTGTGCCGGTTGAGTAATGCAACGCAGCAGTCAACGCGCGTTTGTTGATTTGCTTCACTCAATTCGTGAGGTACCCACCTTTCAAGCTTTTTCACCTTACCAATTTGCTTCAAGTGGATTAAAACAGTTTTATCACTAACACCGCAGCCTGCAGCTAACTCGGATGTGGTTTGCGATGGATCCGCTTCCACAATAGCCTTCAATTCTTCATTATCAACTTTGGTCTCCGGCCGTCCACGGGGCTTGTTCTGCAGGTCGAAATTTCCAGAACGAAAACGTTGGAACCAAAAACGCACTGTGTTTTCTTTTGCGGCACCGTCGCCATACACATCATTAATCCTTCGAGCCGTTTCTGCAGCACTGGTGCCACGGTGGAACTCGTACTCGTAAATAACGCGATATTTCAAGTTTTTCATTTTGTAAACTGAGTGACGCAAAGAAAAAAACAATTGAGGAAAAAACAAATGAATTATAATTTTCAAAACACAAATACATGAGTAAATAGCTGTATAAATTTGGATTTGGAATTCCTAAACAAAGAGAAGATATTTGAGATCAAATTTGCCAATATGGCAAAACGCCAATTTCGTATGTAAGGACCTAATAGATATATATATATATATATATATATATATATATCTATATATATATATATATATTCATATATATATATATTGATTGATTAATGATGTCCCCGTCACAATATTTAAAATATTCTAAATCATCTTCTCCTCATGGTGGTAGCTGAACACGAGGCCACAGCCAATACTATACGGTGCCATCTGCTCCGGTCTGTGATAATCCTGACGGCTTCTTGAAGGCTTCAGAATATCAGATTGCTGGTTGCTAGGAAGACCCCCCAACTAGGGGGTTGCAAGGAAATGTGTACTGCCTCCCAGTGATCTGTTGTTTGTGGGTTGGGGTGGATTTCTGTCCATGGCCATGATACGCGCTACTTGTTATGTGACGTATCTCCCTCCTCTTTTGTGACTGATTGGCTTAATTAATCATTAATTATTAAATCGCTAAAAAAATTCCAGCGTTTTCATTTGTCTTCCGCATCCGCGACCACGTGACAATATTTTTGTGTCTCTATCTCTAATGCGTCTATCTTCCTGCCCTGTTATTGTCTCTATGTTCTTATCATAGACTCATAAAATATTTTTAACTTTTATAATCTTCTTCTTCTTCTCTTTCTGTTAGATCCTTGATCTATGTTAACGGGTCAGTCCTGGTCTTGTGACTAGGACGTCCAGCTCTCTCTCCATCTCTTTGGTGGTCTTGGTGGTCGGCGTCCCTCTGGAATCCCGCGCATAAGTCTCGTCTGCTCCATTCTCTCGACATGGTTCCTCCAGAAACGCCTTCTCTGCGTGCTCCATCTTACAATATCTTGTATGTCGCAGGTTCTGCGGGTTTCTGCATTGGGTACTCTGAGGATCTTGCCCGCAATGGGTCTTAGAGTCTTCATCTCGGCAGTTCTGAGGAGGTGTTTAGTTCTCACCGTGTCCGCTATTGCTTCGACACCGTATGTCATGTTAGGTCTTATGCATGTTTTATATATTCTGACTTTGTTTTCCACTAGCATACACTTATTGGCCCTAGCATATTATTATAAGCCTATAATATTATTTAATTAAAAATAATATTACATGCTTATAATAATAATTTTTTATAATTTTATAATATTATTTTTATTCACCTTGTCTGAAATGTAATTTGAGTTGTTTGTATGGTATCGCACAACGAACACTATCACTCGAATAAACATATTTTGTCTCAGATCCTTCCTTTATTATTAATCACAACATACATCTAAGGGATTCCCAATTCTCTGACGACAATCCAACCAATCGTAACTCAAAGGTTTGTTTGAAATCTCGCTCTAGACCAGAGCTCTTCAATATTTTCATCCAAATTATATCACTTCATTATTTTTAATTAAACGGCAATATAAACATTCATGCCGTAAGCATGCCGATCCATTTGGAATACTCTGAAAATGGAACGCACGGAAAACAATTTTTACTCCCTTTATATTAACTCGTGGCCTCTGCTTGTTTGCTTGCCGTCGAAAAAACTTTGGATCGATTTTTGTCCCTTTTCCCGTAATCCAATCGAGCTGAAACTTTGCAAGCAGACTCGTAGCGACGATCAAAAAGATCTATCAAATTTTTGTTAAAAAATAATAATAATTTAATATGTTTTCTCAAATTGTAATCATTACAAAAGTTTGATTACTACCATCGGCGGCCCGATAACGTCACGGAATATTTAAAATTTGAATTACTCCGTCGGTAGGTATAATAGGTACTTCACTACGAATTTCGAAAATTTATGACAATTGGTTCACAGATGACAGCACACTTCGGTTTTTTGGGAAGAAATCAAATAATAAAGAGATATTTTTAAAGATTTTTGACATAGGTATTTGTCTAGACATGTTTCATTTTCAGTCAATCAATTATTATATGATGGTAAACTTAATTTACAAAGAAAGGGAGTAAAATAAAAACTTGGTTTTTATGGGTTAGTTTCTTAATTTTTGTAAATAAAATATGATGCACACTGTTAATATATATAATAATTACATATATTTAAACATATAATTTCAGAAACGTTGTTTATCCGTCGAGCTGATGATATAATTACTGCGTAGGAGAAGATATCCTTATCATGTTCATATATTTATCTTAATCGGATCAGAGGCTTATAGTCTTGACAAGGAAGACGAAAGTTTATGGCCTTATAGGCCATAAACTTTCGTCTTCATTGTTTTGCATTTTTTCAGTGAATATTTCTTTTTTAATCTTATTTACGCTACAACAGTCCAAGACGCCCAATTACAGAAGTGAAATAGATAACAAAACACCCAGGTTTGAGTAAATCACATAGATTAATTGTGACCTCACCGGGAATCGAATCCAGAACCCTCGGTGTGAGAAGACAGTGAAGATATCAATCAACACACATGAACACAAGTCAGACATAAGCCTTCCTCTGTCACTTGAAAGACGTGTCTAAGCATTCTTAATTGATAACTCTCTATATGTAAGCAGGAGTTCCCCGTCAAGAGTCTGCCGTAACGTGGTACCTCTCACTCAGTTCATTTGTATCACTCCTGCTACTCCCTTTCGACATATCCCTTAGGATATGGGTCCTGTTTACAAATAGTCGTCTTTCAAATTTGCTTTCATATCAAGTACTTCATTATTTATTCATCTCCCATATGTTTATTTTTATTTGTTTATTATCTATCCAAAAAAATATATATTGATTGTATTATTTGTATATATCTACTTCTTTAATTTGATTAATTACACCAACATATAACACACATGAACAATACATTATTTATATTGACAGTTATACAACACCCTAACGATGGAAAGGTTTTTCTGAAATATGTTGGTGTGATTAATCAAATAAAATAAGTTTTTTAATGTCTATAATGTTTTTTAATCTAAAATGTTGCTGAATCAATTGTAAAGATATTATCTATCCCTCTATTTTTGATTTTTAATTTTAAGTACATGTAGTATCCTGGTGAAGGGACCATCGCCCCCGAAACATGTTGGTATTTTTAACAAATCAGTGATAAAAACAAAGTACACTCTTATTAATTATATAAATAATGTCACCACAAAGTCATTTTGCTCTTAATGAAGAAGTTATCAATCAAAAGATTAATTAAACATTATATCTGTGTAGTGCAACAAAAGACTTCTGTCTAGGACTTACCGGGTATCGGAAACAGTTGATTCCTCGTGGGAGTCATTAAAGACGAACTTCCTGTCGAGGCTCAAAGCAACAAAAGGAAGCCACCCGTCTGAGCACCTCAAACCGGAAGACAGAATAGACAGCAGATGCACATGCACGTATTATATGCCACGGATATATGGGTTGATAGGTCTTGCTATGGATCGTCTATAACTCCAAAACTAACTTTTTTGTGTTCAGGTTTAAGAATCTGCATTACTTAAGACTGAACAGAACAAGAAGTGGAATGATGGATTCATTCACAGCATCTGGTCGTTTATTTAAACATAGTTTATTTAATGTTGAGATAACTACATAACAGCTATTAGACGAAATATAAATAAAACGATTAAAAGATCGTCTACGAAATGCAAGTTTGATCGCGGTTCCGCAGAAATCCGTCATGTTATGGGTATCGGTTGGGTGCACGGCTTGGCTAATCATACACAGCTTGTCCAATATGTCGAAAGATGGCAACATATATCTACTATAGTATCGGGAGTGAAGTTTTGCGAAATTTTCCAGGTACACTCATATTCTAACGGCATCTGTATACAAGGCGTTATATTTTGCGATTAAGTTTTCAAATGACATACTAACCACACTCTTATCGTGCCTATAAGAACTATCTAGTGCGAGCAAAACGGGTGGGTTAAAAATGAAGAAAGGAATCATTAAAAATTGCTTTACACGCCAGGGAAACATTACGGCAAGTGGTGTGAACGTATAATTGGTTCCTATTATCGGACCTAAGCAAATCAACTTCCCAAATGGAGGAAATAACAAAGATTAAAACTAAGCAGGACACAACTAAGATTAAAACTACGAATGAATGAATATGGTACCTATTTAAAAGGTAAATACCATTGGATTTTAAGATATAAGTAGCTTGTTGGTCTTGTGGTTAGGACTCTCGCCTCGTGATCCAAAGGTCGCGGGTTCGAATCTCACTTCAGACCAGCAAGTTAATCCTATTTTCATAGTACAAGCATTTAGCTTAGTTTGAAAATAGTAAGAATATTGATGTGACACGTATTCCGTGTTCGCATCTCTATTTTAAAAAAAAAAAAAAAAGTCTTTGACCTGTGGCTGCAAAGAAATTAAATATAATCAGGTACCTAATTAGATTTTTATCGGGAATATAATGTTTGAAATATAGAAAATAATGATTGATATAAATATTTTCTTCGAATGCAGATTATTTGCTTCTTCAAAAACAGTAAAATAACTTTATGGTAACATTATTTGTATGTATTGATTAAAAAACACTTTGTATAAATCCATTAATTATTTAAATATCAATATGTTTCACATTACTTTTCTACTTAGTTTTCAATTGCCGTATATGTATTCATTTTTTGTTTTTGTTAATTTCTATACTTTTAATTTTTTAATTTTTAGCATAGTCGTCGGCCCCAAAAAACGTTGAAAATTTAGTAAATAGTGGTTGTATACAAAGTCTTTTCTTATTATTAATATAGATTATTTTGTTTGAATTTATAATTATTTATGGGAAATTCACGCTTGTAGTTATTCAAAGGATGACTGGTTTCAGTAATATATCGACAGAGGTGCGTAGGTACACGGAATACGTGTCATATCAATGACTTACTATTTTAAAACTAAGCGAAATGCCTGTGCAACGATAGGATAAATTTTTCTGGTCTAAAATGGAATGGAATGAAACGAGTTCGCTGGATAACTAGGCAAGTATTTTCACCTCTCATATGATTTGAAAATTCCGAGAAATTATTATTTTTAAATAATTGCGAGGTCATTTGATTCATGTACTTAGAATCGTATATCCTCTCGATACTCGATATAAAATCGATTCGATATAAAAATAATACTCATAGATACATCTAAGTAGAATTTAATATCGTATTTTTCAATTATTTTTTTTTAATAAAAATATCTTATTTTTGTTGTACAGTTTGTGAAGCCTCGGTTCTCCCTGATCTAAACTAGAAACTCTCCAACTATTTCCGATCCCTGGACGTCTCCTTGCGGTGCAGCAATCCTGGTTTAAGCTAGCTAACATGATAAACGGTTTAACTACACTCACAACCAGAGATAAAGGGTTTAATCTGACCACATTGGCATTTGAACTGTGACTCAATATCGCACTTTCGATTGATTTGACGACTTTACAACAAAATTGTATGAGTTGATCATTATTTTATATGTTTTAAATACATTATTATGGGTTCTACCTATTAAAAATATTTATTATTTTGAATTTAATACTAATGATGCGACTTTACAACAAAATTGTATGAGTTGATCATTATTTTATATGTTTTAAATACATTATTATGGGTTCTACCTATTAAAAATATTTATTATTTTGAATTTAATACTAATGATGCGACTTTACAACAAAATTGTATGAGTTGATCATTATTTTATATGTTTTAAATACATTATTATGGGTTCTACCTATTAAAAATATTTATTATTTTGAATTTAATACTAATGATGCGACTTTACAACAAAATTGTATTGGTTGATCATTATTTTATATGTTTTAAATACATTATTATGGGTTCTGCCTATTAAAAATATTTATTATTTTGAATTTAATACTAATGATGCACACTTCGACTTCATACAGTCTAATTGTATTGAAAAAAATTTCAATTAATTTTAATAACTTAAAAACTGTTTATAAACCACTTGGAGTAACTAACGTCTATCGGTTTTGATGCCACTGTATCTTTGTCAGGACGGTCGCATTCTATTTTTTTTGTATTTATTTAATAGATAATATATATAATTTCTTTTATAACAATGATTAACAATCAAATTATTATTATATGTTATACCTCACCTAAAAGAATTAAGATTCTTGTGTGCGGTGAGGGACTATCCATTACTTGTTTCGGTTAACAAGTTAATTTTTGAACGGGGGCGTGGCTATGGTTATGGTGGGGTATGGGAAATTGACAAGTTGATACCGAAATGGGGAATATATCAAATAATGGGTTATTCTCTCAACACAGACACTTCTAATGAGACAGGTATAGTCCAACCAAAATTTGTATATTCAACCTTAATATAAATAAACTAATTTTAAAAAATTAAAAATCGTAAAATTAAACTGGTTGTTAATTATATTGTAGTATTCAGGCTTTTCTTGAAAATTTTTTCAATGGTCGTCCAATTACTTGTTCAACTTTCCTCTTCGTCCACAGAAGGGCCTCGTCATCGAAATTCGAAAATGGACCCTTTCCTGGCTTTGAAGCGAAATCACTTTCATCATGCTCTTTCGCTAATCGTCAATGATCGTGAAATGACTCATCAGCTTTCGTCCTTTCTCGAAGTGATACAGCATGAAGTGGCATGTGTGTGTATGATTTTCGATTCGCATTTTAATTTTCTAAACCTGTCAATGTATTATATTTTTTTTGTTAAATGTAAAGTCTTTGTTAAAATGACTAATTACACTTTTTTCAATTCAAATTATTTGTCTGTAAGAATTTAATGTATTCTTTTTTTTGGTCACTCATTGGTCTGCATTAGTGATATCTGTGTAAGAGGGAAACAAAGTTATGACGGTTAGACGAGTTGCTTCACGCTAGATAATTATGCAACAATACACTTGACGTCAACTACGTACAGTTTCGGTTATGTACACCGCACGTAGAGTATTTGTTTATAAAGTAAACACGTTAATCAATATGATTATTTAACCATTTTTAAACATTCCTGAGTTTCTTTGCGGTTACTCATTATATAAATATAACAAAATATACTGTTCCCTTTTAACCAAAATTTATTTTCTTCCTCTTTTAGTGTCAGCAGATGGAGGGTCATTATTATTATTGTATTAATATTATTTTATTCCCTACCCATAAAATAATTAATAATAATAATTTTATAAACAACTTTATTTTAATAGTAAAAATTATATTCCAGCAACAGATTCATCAGTGACCGATTATATAGTGCAACGAGTAAAAAATTGACCTGTAACTACATAAAAAACTAAATATTTACTTTCATACTATGCGTTATGTTGATGCTTTGTTTATTAAACCATTTTAATTATGTTCGTATTAGGCATGTTATCAAACTGCCGAAAATATTTTAATATAGGTTTCTCTAGATTAGGCCTTGCCTAAGTAATAGCAATAGCCAAAAAATTGACATGTTAAAATCCGTATGAACAAAAAATATATATATTGTAGGTAAAGATATATTTTTAATAACAATGTTATGAAATGGTAAAAGCAGAATATCGAGAATTTTACAACATTCTACACCTTTTACAATAAATTGGAAATTACTACAGAGGTCTGGGATAATCTAATGGATTCCGGAAACATCGAGAAACGATGTCATATATAAAAGATGACAGGCCCGCCACCGTACAGTACGTCGCGACGTTCGTTGTGACGGAAGGCTATTTTCT